>RJWM01003055.1:0-85000 GCA_004363535.1 Dasyprocta punctata | reverse complement strand
CTTTTCTCCCTATCTCCTAGAAGCTTATTTTCCCCAATATCGCTTAATGAGATACTGTTAGAAGCAAAAAACAAAAACAGAACCCTGTTTTTGAAAGCTTTTTTCTAATTAGGCTTTAAAAGGTGTTTTTCTATTTTTGTACATATTTTTATACATCAGAAAAGATAGCAAATAAAATTCTTGTAGCTATCTCAAGAAATGGGATAGTCTAATCTATTTTAAAATCTTCAGAAACAAAACCACACAGGTAAATGGCCATTGTCCATATTTCACAATTTACTAGACACATTTACCTTTTATTAATGATGAGGTATATTTAACCTGTTTCAAATAAAATGAAGATTCCTTAATAAGGTTTCTTTTTAGACTCGAATGAAATACTAAGTTAGAATTATAAATGACTCTGTGCATCATTATGTAGTAAATTAGGATTCACCCAATGATGTAACAAAATTAACAACATAATTTCATTGTGAAACTGTGTCTTATTAAAGAACAACCGTCTGACATTCTCTTAGAGTTGCTTTATTTAACTTCATGCAAATATTATTAGTAGTGACATTTTTCTATTGTGCATTAGATTCTCTCATTAGCATGATGTGTTAGTTATCACCAGAGAAATCATTTCTTAGATAGGTAAGGGGCAAACCAAGAAAGCTAAAAATTAAATCAGCGATTTATATTAATACCAGAGCGTCTGCTCACCAGAGATATGACAGAGTAAAGCAAACTTTCTTACTAGTATAAAACCTAGCACTTTTCAGGGAAATGATAAATAAAATATAAGAAATATGTAACATTGCTTGGATGCTGGCATCTATTTAAAAGTGTGCTCAATATGCATTTTTCTTCCAGCAGTCTTTTGGTTCTTTCTGTTATAAAGACAAATATACTCTGGTTTTGTGGAATCTATATTTTAAAATGAAAATGATGGTTTTGTCTGACTTCATACCCCTCCAAAAATAATTTGAATATTTATTCACCGACAATTTGAAAGGTACATACACACTATTTCTTCTAAGTCACATGCATAATGGTATATTGTGCTTTGATTCTTCTTTATAGTTCATACATTTTTATTCTAAACCCTATCCCACTCAGATAGACATCCCTTTTTAACACAGGATGAATATTCTTATTTAATCACAGCCCCGGGTAAAGCAGTTGATAGTTGATAGTTAATGGTCTTTGAAAATGACTTTCACTGCCAGCATTGTCCATCGCTGTTTCTTTCTACACTTTTTCTTTCTTCCCTTTTTGCTTCTATTGGTGTATTTTTATAAACCTATCTTACTAAAAGTGGGTTAAACTGATGAAATTATGGTCCTGATGATAAAAAGAAATTATATTTGGAGGCATTTAATTTTAGCCTGTTGATTATGAGGCTCCTGCCTCAGATTTCAGTCACTCTCTAATTTTGAGTGGTAACGTGTTTTATTTTGAAGTTTTAGTGATAGGCATATATTCAAATATAGTTCTTAGTATTCATTCTGGTATAGTATTATTAATATTTGAGTGATTGTTAAAATATAATTGTAGACAGGTGTTTGCGTTTCTGCCTATACTTTGTAAACCTATGGCTAACTTGCAGATACTATTTAACAGGTAAAGCTGTAATGATTGTAATGAGATAGAAAAGTAGTAGGTCATGTACATGTAATATTAAATGTATGTACAAGTTACACAAATAAGACATGTACAAATATATTCTCAGCTGTGTATGCAGCGTATGTTAGAAACCTCTGTATAAATTTCAAGTTTATTTTTAACATGATACATTTAAATGAATTTGAACATAATAGGTTATAATTTTAAGATTATTTAATTTTCTCACCTTTCTGTCATCTGCAAACAGGTCAATTGTGTCTGTATAATTTGCAAAACATTTTGTTTAAGGTGAGTCAAGTAGTCGCAGTTGGAAACTAAATCCCTAAAGGTACAGATATCTTATCTATAATTGTAGATATTTTTAATAATTATATTTATAAATGTATCTTCACATTCACTGATAAATTCAATTATTCATGCTTGGCTTTATGAAAATTGATTAATACAAGAAAAAAAGAAAGAAAATTGATTAATGCAGTAACAGGACAGATTTGGGCTTCTGCAGCAGCATAACCTCCCACTCCTGTGTCAGGGTTAAGAGCCTCCACAAATCCTCCCTAACTAATTAGATGCTGAGTAAGGCATCTCTGAGAAGTTGGGGCAAAAGTGAATGGGTCATAGCCAAGGCAGGATTGCAAGGACTCTAGTGATAGTGAAAGCATTCAAGTTTGCCAGGTCGTTGTGACACAGGGAGCTGATTCCAAAGGAACAGTCCGTTACAGATAGTGAGCTGGCGTCATCTACTTCAATGAAAAACAGAAATCCTAGTGTTTCCTTGTCTCTACCTTATATGCATTATACACACCCTCCTAAGTTACAGTGGAATCCACTGCTATCAATCTACAGAGATTTTGAGAAGGTATTACTTATAAACCAGTAATGATTCTGCAAAGCCAAAGAGGTATTTTCTGATTTTGGCCCTCTAGATTAGAATATATATAAAAGTAAATGAGGGAAAGAAACTGGGATTTGTTTTTACCTTTTTTCAATAATTCGAACCCCACTATTAAATTGTTCTAGGTGTTAATTCCTTTGTTCTATATAGAAAGAATACTATCTATAGAAAGAATACTATCAGAGAACTTAGTGAGAGTAAGGGAAGTACAGTGAATTGTAGGATAACTTTTTTAGTCAAAGAAATTTTCTCTGGGACTCTCTGTTACTGTTGAAGGAACATGGGATGTAATGGTTCCAAGATTTCCTTTCATGTCAGGTTTTGGAGTCTGGGTTTGTTGTATCTGTAAGAATGAATCTTCACCACATGCAAATTCTGTTGTACCTTTTGTAGTATTTGTTATCTGTTCAGTGACCACCCTTTTATAGCCCTTGCTTGGAAAATTGGGGGTTATAGAAAATAATAGCAATCACTCCTGTCTGCCATACCAATGCCACTTTTATTTCCAGAAAAGCAGTTGGCTTCCACATTTTGTTTGGTAATCCTTATCTACCAGGGGACATGGGAGATAGGGGAGAAAGGGAATCAGGACCCTTTCAAGAAGCTTCAATGGCTTGTAAGTTTAAGAGAGAAAAAAGAAGGGGCGCAATTGAAAACTAGCAGCTTTTGTATTCTGACAAATAAACAAGACAATAAGTAACAGAGAAATTATTTTTCTTGTAAGATAAACTAGTAAAGACACAGGAGAAATAAGATGAAAAAATTTTTCTGAGCAGTTGAAGGGCTAAGAAGTTATGATATATTCAGGTGACATACCCAAAATGATGCCCAGGGCTGCATCCAGATTCCTCACATTTCCTCATTGAGCACAACCTGTACTGCTGTCTTCTTCCCCAGGTTTAGAAGAAAGTTTAGAGAATAGGAAAAATAAAAGTATTGATTCTTTTTTAATTTGTACATTCCCTGTAGGAAGCCTCACAAATTTCATTGTGTACATCCAAACCCTCAGGTGAAAAATTTATGACTGGAGTTCATTTGGGTGAGGACAGTGTGCAGTGTCATTCTGTTCAAACACTGCGTGTAGCATTTTATGCCACAGAGTGCAGAGATCAGAAGAGAGAAACGCTATGTCTTTTCCTCATTCACAGAGCTTTCCTTAATGGAAATGCTCCTGGAAAAACAATGCATTAAACTGGTGAGTTTAGAAATGAGATTCTCAACTTATTAATGATCATTCCAGTTAAAAAAAAAAGAATTGATTCTTTAAAAATAAAATAATATCTTTTTGTTTTTCTTTAATTAAGCCCATCAGTTTTTCATTTCTCTCTATAAAGAAAAAATAATTTTGAACTGTAGCGAGTTACTCATTGAAGGAACTTATTCCCTTGAGTGTATCTGACATCTTTTTTTATTCAGTACTTTGAACCGTAGTGTTATTTTGCTACTGTCTTTAGTGTTTATGTGTCATGGCAGGGGCTGTGTTGATTTATAAATCTTATTCCTGTTTGATTGAGAGAAATTTACTTAATGACCTAAATACAAGATCAGTTTATTCTTACTATTTCCTTTCTCATAGACCTGATTTCATTCTCACTTAATTCTCCTTACCTCTCATTTCTCTTACTCTAATTCCTTCTTATTTTCACTGGCACTTACAAAAGAATTGAAATGCACTTGAAACTAACAGTAATTGAATAAAGCCCAGTTTTGCCAGTTTATCATTCTGGCACAGACATGGGAAGGAGTAACCACCCACATGTGTGTGTGGTGACAGGAGGACCTGTTTCAGCTTTGCTGTAGAAGGGTTCTTTAAGGATATGGTAAAACTCATGTGACTAGGGGCTCGGAATTATCATTCATAGGCTTTGAGAGGCAGTTCAATTTGATCCTTAGTCTGTGTAAGAAAGTACTTAACTGAAAAGACGTTTTGGTTTTTTTTTTTTTTCCTTCTTCTTTTTTAAAGTGATTCTTGCTTTTATTGGCTGGTTGTGAAATTGTTTTGCTTTGATTTCTTACTTTCTTTTTGTTTAAAATAAAAAAAAGAAAAACAATAGAAAAAATAAAAATGTTAATGATCAAAAAAAGTAATTCTTGGATTTATCATTTTATACATTTGGACTTACATCTGCATTTCCTTAGGAAAAGATAGAAGTGTGACAAATGGATAGCAGGTATGATTTTGGACAGGAATTAACTGAAACATTTAAAAAAAAAGAATTGACATGAAAGAAGGGCCAGTATCAACAGTGACATTATGAAATGGAAATTTAAAGCATACAACATACGTAAGAGTGGAGGAGAAATTACTACTTTTTTGTATTTAGTAAACTTTAACTCATTGTCCCATAAAACATAGAGATTGTTAAAAATAGACACGATTAAAAATTACTCTATATGGGAAAGTCTTAGCTTCCAGTATGTGCCTGCTGTGCTGTTATGTGACTTTCATGAATATTAAGGTGGTTTTTAGTGGTTATTGGTTCTCTGGACACTTTTTTGGGGGGTTCATACTTTATGATAAGAGCGTGAACTGAGTGTCTAAAAGAAAAATTTCAGGATAATGAATATTTTACATGACAAAATAATTTCAGCTGGTTGAATATAATAAAACTAATAAAATGAGAACCTCCATTAGCAGAGTTTCAATAATTATTTTCTCCTTCCATTAAAATTAAAAGAAGAAATATTTCATTGACTAAACATCATTAGGATGACTATTTGGGGCACCTAATCAGGCATGGGTAAATAAAACCACCCTCCGATGTGCCTCTACCACTGCCACAGGGCGGTGGACATGATTGAGATGGCACTTAAAGATATGAGAATAATTATACGATTGAGAGTCTTCGTTCAGTGAGAATGCCTGCAAACATTGTATTTGTTGACCTCATGTCAGAACTTAACAATCACCAGTTTATCTCATATATTACCTTATTCTGTGCTTTGTTTTTGTTTTTGTTTTTCCTTTAGGTATACATACTAGAATACCAAAAAGAACCAAAACCAAAGTCCTGCAGTACACTTCTGGGAAGGACTTACTGTCTTACTATGAAAACACTAAAAATGTCCTATTTATATGTGTTACATAAATACGTAGAAAGTATATAACTGTACCCTTGACTGGTTGATGACAATTTAGTGATTTATTTTTAGGTATGTTGAGATTTTGTTAATAGTTGCCTCAAATGCAGTGAGTGTATGGATGAATTGTCCCAAAGAGGCATCCCCATCCTAGGAATCTCATGGTAATGATGCCTTAGACTACATAGTTATGTTACTTCTTGAGCAGAGCTTTTTTGCTCGGTGTCATTCTTAGCATTATTATTTCTTATTTTGTAAATTACCATTTCCAGCAAGAGGAAAGTATCAGTTTTCTTCAAATAAGTTTCAGGTTATACATTACAAGTAAGAATTAAACTGGAAAAGAGACATGAAGATGAGATGCTGACTCAGTTTGAAAAGTCTCATCATTTGCCTTTCAGGCCACTTTAATTTGTTCTTCTGAACACATTTGACAAGTAATCATGGGACTGAATAGATCATAATTATGTCAATAGTTGTATTTTCTACTAAATAGAGTTCATTGTGGAAAGGGATTTTTTTCTTTTTCATTTGTTTTTAAAATTTATTATAAATTAAGAAGAAATGTTAAATGTTCAGAAAGGGTTAAATGTTCAACATCTGGGAGAACTGGTTTCAGGAGCCAGCCTGGGAGCCAGAACCATGGCTTAATACAGGTGAGATGTGTTAAAGGAATAAAAGCTCTGTTCATATAACGAACCCCTCCTGCCTGTCAGCTTGGTTTTTCATGTACCATTGTTGTTCAAATAAGAAAAAGAGAGTGTTCACAGCCTGTGGTGAGATTAGAGTAATGAAAATGAAGTGTTAATCTGTTGATAGGAAGCACATCCCATGTCCTGCATCCCAGCCACATTCATGCATGTATAATATATTCCAGGTTTTCTCATGACCACAGAGGCCTGGATGTTCATTACATTGAAGAAACTCTTTTGTTAAAAGTGAAAAGTTGGCTGTTTTGACTTGTATGTTATTTTAAATAATTTCTTAATAAAGCAATTTGTGCCTGCTTTCTGAGAATTCTGATAACTCACTGCTCTTGAATGTGAACTATTGCACTTTTATTTTATTTCTTTATAAATTCAGAGTGCGAAAGTGATCCTCAAAATAAACCTATGTGAAGATATCCTTCTGTAGAAATCAGTGCTTGTTAGAAAGGTGTTAAGTGAGAGCGATACCTTTCTTCTCATACAATACAAATTAAACATCCATCATTTTGTGTTTTATCTTTTGTTTTAAAATAATACAGTGAAAACAAAAAACAGGCAATATCAGAAGTCTTCCAGAATTGCTTTCCATGTTTGCAGTCAGCTGCTATATATGTACTAGAGGAGACTAGCTTCAAGCTTTGGTCATCATGGGAGAGAACTATGTTCTTTCATAAAACTATCTTTCTAGAAAGATACAGAAGGTAAATCAACATGAATGTACTACTGAGATGTATTTTTCCTAGAATTATTTTGGGTGGTGCTGGGGATTGAACCCTGGGCTTCATGTGTGCTAGGCAAGAATTCTACCGCTGAGCTACCTGTTTAGCCCCCTTTTTTAGGATTCTTATTTTTCAGAAACTGTTGTAGTAATTTAAGGAGTTTTTTTTTTTTAATCTGTACCTTTAAAAAAGAAATTAAGTTTTGTGTTAGATTATGGCACAGAGTTTTAAACAATAATGTGAATATTGGATCTCTGGAGCTTTTATATGCGTGCTGTCCTATAAAATCATCAATTTAAGAGGTATAGTACCTTATGAAATGGTTTGAAAAGAAGTGTAAAAGGGGAAGGGAGAGATAAATTAATAACTGAATTCCAGGTGTCTGTTTCTAATTGCTCGAATTTCAGACATAATGGAAATTAAGGAAAAATGTTTCCCATAAGGAATATATCATACTGTCACTCAGATATCAGGCCTAAAAATGCATTTATGGAGTTCATACTCAGTATTTTCTCCTTTCCTATTCAAGTAGGAGTTAATTATCAGTAGTCTGATCATTATGACTTTGTGAACTGTTTACTTGAAGTTGTTGAAGTGTCAAGAATCAAGAGAATTTGGGCATTAAATTCTTCTTGTGAAAACAAAGTTAAGTCTGATTGTGAAGTAAATTTGTCATATGTACAGTGGTAAAAATGGTAGAAAAAGGTTTTTCTTAGGAAGGAAACAAAAAAACTAAAAAGGAAATGTATAAATAAAAATAATCTTTCAGATGTAGGTCCAATGATGAAAAATAATTTGAAAATTACTATGCTATAGTTCATTTTGAACTTACTCTAATAAGTTGATATAGGACTGGTCATAGTCTACTTAGTACAATTTGCATGAATATTTTGACTGGTAATACATCAGAGATAACTTGTTTTTAAAATAGTTGGATGAAATGAAGTACTTTCTTCCCTCTGCTAAATAGAATATTTTAATTTGTTATAAAAATCCACTAATAGGTAGAAATGATGTTATATTGTGGTTGATTAGAAATAATGAAACGTAAAATATTTTCTCCTCCCACTTGCTTTCAGTTAAGAGCAAAAGCAAATAGAAAAAAGTGTATGATGAAAATTTTCATAGACATCTGCTTTCAAGCAATAGTCATTTTTAAAGAAATATGCCATGACTTGTTGGGTCATTTGAACCCACAGTAATAGCTATTTAATATAAGTATAAATGTCAAATGGTGGCATACATATGGAGCCAGTAAAGATCAGTATTTATTTTGATAATATTCATGCATCTTAAATGTTGACTTTTAAAATTTACCTCGAAGACATATCCTATTTTCACATTAGGATCCATTTTCACTTAAGCACATGATAGCTCTAGCAAGGAATTGCAGAAGTGTTAACATGGAAAGGAACAAAATGGATGTAAATCTGAGTAATAGCTTGACATGAGCATCTCTTCTGGGCTGCAAAGAAGAACATAGTTGATTAGAAACCAGTGTAAAAGTTTATTGCACCAGGTGTCAGTTCTGGATTTGCTATTTAAAACATTTTAAAATTATGATAATGAGTCTTACTTGCTTCACACTGATATCGTAGTGAAAAAACGTATTTTGAAGTGAAGTCTGCTACACATTGTCTGACATAGCATAAAGTTATGAAATATGTATTTTAAAATCTCTCTTTCTAGAATACCCTGGTCTTTCTCTTCCACAAACTCTGCAAACTTTCTTTGGAATAATATGAAAGTGTAAAGATCAAGAGTTGCCTACAAGGTCTCTGTGGAGGTAATGAAAATTAAACTCATGGAGTGGGCCGCTGGTAGGTACTGTGATGTGCCAGAAAACTCGTGTCTCAACTCCAGTGAAGAGCCTGCTCCTTAGTCTCAGCCAATCAATGTCAGGTGAGAATGCAGGCTCCAGAATGCCAGATCCCCTTCTCCTTTTTAATGAGAAGCCAAAAATCCAATTTTCATGTGAAATCTCTTGATTTTAAAATCTTGGCAACCTAGTCAAATATTTTTAAAACTGTGTGGTCCAAAGAAAACTCATCTGCAGGCTATATTCAGCCCATTGGCTGCCAGATAGAAACCTCTGTTTTACATAATATTTTAATGGATGAAGATAATAGTTTCATTGCATGTGATCATTCATCTTGGGAATTCCCCACGGGGATGTACTGAATTCTTCTTTTTTCCCCTACAATTAAAAAGTTTAGTAATTGTATTTCTTGTGTTGTTAGGTTTGATGTATTTATATTTTTTTCCTGTGACACATACCCAAAGTGAAATGTATTGGTTAAAAAATCAAGTGATTTGAATAAAGGTGGAAACATGAGAATTTTAGAACTATAAGAAAGAAGAGATTTCTAAATTATGAAAAGAATCTCTTGATTTGTGTAATTGAGATAAAGCTGAATTCAATTATAAAAAGCTTTTCTCCTTACCTTTAAGGAGTAGATTCTTGGCCCTGAATCTTTGTAGGATTGTTATAATTTACCAGACAATTGATTATGGTGTCACGAGGAGATGGACCAGAAGAGGAAAAACTTACCCATACTAATTCTTGCAAGGCCAGTATTTTATCTCTGCTTCAATAAAACATTATTTGTTTTGTATAAGATGAGGTTTTCAATGTCTGCCTGTACTTTTTGAAAGGACTTTTTAAAAGAAATAATCTATTCATAATTGGAATTCTCTAGGCAAATCAGATATCAACATTTTCAACAGAACAGGTAATTAATTGGTTTGAATTACAAATTGAAGGTCATCCTGGTTATTGATTTTCGTGGGAACAGGAAACAAGAACATCTCGTTAAAATGATCTGCACATGGGGCATAGGTGTGCTTAGGTTCTGTCTAGGGTCTTCTTGATTAGTGTCACTGGACAGTGTCAGAAGCCAATCAGATGGGAGCCATCTCTATTAATAATACATCAAGCTGTTGATTTACTTCTAAAACTGCGGAGAATAGCTGAACTGGAGAGAAAATTTAAGATTAACTTAGTAAGATTAACAGTTACTAGTATTCTTGTAAGTCAGGTATGTCAAATCAAGAGCTGGTGCAGCCTATAGAGAAGCATGTATCAGTGTGTCAGAGGGACATTGGTATTGTATGTTCAAGAAATTGAGCATCAACACAGTTGTGACTTAACACTTGCAGAAACCTTTCAACTGGTATTAAAATATTTTTCAATATAAGAGGAGTAAAGCACTAAAGTAAAAGGGTGATGACAAGTGCAGGATAAAACAATACACTCTTAGATACTTTTAATTTTTATAAAACGACATGGAAGCATTGTGTTTGATAGTAGTTTTATTGTTCTTGTGCCAAGCTATTTTATTGTATTTTTTCTTTTATTTTTCAGTCTATTTTAAAGTAGTCATTTCTCTTTCTGCTATGTTTATGCTTTTTAAGAATGGTATAATGTGAAGGTTAATTGGACAAAGTGGGTTGTGAACATTATCCCTTATTTAAACTAGACTTCTAATTTTAGCGGTGCTAATGAAATTGGAACTATAATGCAGCCTATGGTTGAAAATACAATTTTAATTAAAAAACAATAAATAAAATAGCAAGCCTTCTTAAATTCCTTGAAGCTATTAATGTAGTTATTTGCTAGTTGATGTATTCAGTATAGGCATGACGGTGGCTACGCATCTACATTAAGCCCTAACATTCCAAAGAACCATTTCAAGTTTCTTATGAGCTTCAGAGTGTGCTTATCTTTAAGAGGATATCAAGTTTAAGCATGTCATTTTGCCAATAGTCACAGTTAACTTTCTTGAATCAAAAAGTACCTTTTCATAGTCTGATCTTCTACAGGTGAATATTGAAATTTCTGCTTAGTACAGTTTTTCTGAACCATTGTGCTACCTTCTTGTATTCTGTAAATCCATTCTGTTGACTAAGGTTAGAAATTAACCCTAGATAAAAACAACAGTGGTCCCAATTTATTTAAAAGTCTAAAACAAACTGGAAGTGGTGGTACACAACTGTAATCTCAGTACTCGGGAGGCAGAGGCAGGAGGATCACCTTGAGTTCGAGGTCAATCTGGGCTAGTGAGTTCAAGCAAGGCCTGCTACACTGTAAGATGAGAGACTATCTTAAAAAACAAAAACAAACAAACAAAAAACCAGGAAGAGAGAAAGACTAAGACAATGTCGACATTCTTTTCCAGCTTTATTCCTAGAGTTCAAGTCATTGATTAAATTCAGCCCATTCCCCATTGAGTACCTGAGGGAGGAAGAAGAACATGTAAAATTGCTAATGCTTGGGTATTTTTCATCATAGAAGGCTAGTGATTTGGGGAAGGCCACAGGTCTGCTCAGCCTGATCTCCTTGTATATTTTTTAAGGAAAGGAAGTCCTATTTCCTAAATGTGTTCTGGTTACCCTTTTGGAGCCTTCTGGTTTTTCAGTTCCTATCTCAGTTAATAAACCATCCCTGTCTATGCCTTGCGTCTCAGAGATAGTACTTGACGGACTAGTCAGCATCGCAAAGGTCATGCTACAGCTGCTGGCAGAATACACTGCCCTTTGATTCTCAGTGATGATACTTCTACAGTGGCAGTTAACTGTATGTATGAGACTAAGTAGCTTTCCCAGAATACCAAATTACCTATTTAGTTCTTTTAAACACCTGGTAGAATGCCCATTCCCAAGCTGTCTCGAGTGTGTTTTCTAAAGGGATCTTAATGATACTTGAAATATCAGTGCTTTGGCCACAGATAGGTTAACCATGCAGAGTGTGTGTCTACTGTGTTGTTCTGTGTCAGTGAAAATGCTCTAAATTAGTCTCATCTTTTAGAGCTTCCTCATTACCTGAAAATCCTGATGTTATGATAATTTTGAAAATTTACAGTATTTAAAAAGTTTACTTATGTATAGTTTATCTTCTGTTAGTGTTACAATACTTTAAAATTGTGTTTTTGCCTTTTTTTAAGGGAAAAAGAAAACTTTATGAAGTTTTATTTCTTTTCATTTTGTTTCCTACAAATAAAAAATATAGAAACAGTACTTTTGGAATCAGGTTATAACTTTCTGTGTACTACAAAAGTGGATTTCACTCATCTTTGGTATCTTCAACTGAACAGTGTTAGCAATTTTACTTACAAGCTACTTAAATTACATTTAGAAATATAGAGGAATATTAAAGGATCATGCTACTTACCTGAGGCAGGGGAAGAATCCCAGAAAAACTTTTCTTTTTTGAAACACAGTCTCACTATGCAGTTTACGCTGGTCTTGAACTCACTGTGGAGCCCAAGCTGTCCTCAAACTCAGGGCAATCCACCTGCCTGATCTGTCCAAATACAGGGATTATAGGCATGTACCACCACACCTGACTCTAGAAAAAGATTTTTAATTTGTGTGCTTAAAGTAATTTGGGTGACATCAGTACTCCCTTGATTAAGTTCTGGTACATAGGTTGCATATGTATATTCACTTTCATCTAAACAAAAAAATCAATAAAAATCTAGCACTTAGTGAATCTTTTCTAGGTGGCAGATTCCTAGAATCCTACCACTTGGAAGGCTGAGGCAGGCGGTTCATGAGTTTGAGGGAGCCCTGGCTATGTAGTGAGTTAGAGGACACTCTGGCTACCACAGTGAGACTTTGTCTTAAAAAAAAGAAAGAAAGAAAGAAAGAAAAAAAATAAAGAGTAAGGAGAGTAAGAATCCAAAGTGCTAAGTAAGGTGCTTCTTACTGCCATTAATAATAATTTTTACTTATGGATGGCTTTCGGTCTAATTTCTCTTGTCTGTCTATCTGTCTGTCTCTGTCTGTCTTGCTATGGATCAGGATCTCACTATGTAATTCAGGTTGGACTTGAATCCACTATGTAGCCTAGCCTGGTGTTGAACTCAGGCACCTGTTGTTGAACTCAGGTACTTGCCTCAGCCTCCTGAGTGCTGGAATTACCGGTGTGCCTGGCTCTAATTATTTTCTAAAATACTGGGTTAGCCACGTACTTTTTTCTCCCCTGGTTCCATTTGTCCTAGTAAGTTTGAGCTAGGCATTTAGAGTTTCTTCTTTCTTCCTGGTCAATACCAGAGAAATAAAGACACACAGAAATCCATTTAATTTGCCTTTTAGTATTTTTGAGTAGAACAGATTTGTACTGCGTTCTTTTATGCATCTATTCATTTGGTTCTTACTGAGCTAGACAAGCACGTTTAAAGTAGATATATTCAGTGTCTGTCCAAAATAATAGAATGGAATCAGTGATCAAATATTTTTTGTTGTAGTGATTCAGCAAAGAGAACTAAACAAACTGATTTAAAGAAGAATGGCTAGCACTGAGATCAGACACAACAATATTTGAGAATGTGATACGGTGATAGAGTTTTGTGTTGCAGGTTCTTCATGACCTAAACATTTGTGGAAAGGCTTTTCTTTCTTTAACCCAGAAGTATATTTATCTTAGAAAAATAATCACTTCATGCTGTTCAATATTTTTTCTAGTTGACCCATTCTCCAGACCTTTAAAAACTTTTTAAGTGGATGTAAATTCCATTTTAATTAGATCAGTGCAATCTAATACTGAACCTAGCTAGGGAAAGGAAGAAACATGCTGGATCCTAATACAACCCAAATCAACCATAGCCAGATAATTCCCCTGATCTTTGTAATAGCCCCCTTCCCCACCTCCACAATTAAATGACCCTGTTGTTCTGGAGTTTCAACAAGACATTTAAGGTTCATTTTTAAAAAAATGCTCATCCTTTACAGGATTCTTTACTCTTATATTCTCTTTCTTTCTTCCTCTTGCCACACAGCTGTCACTGGTATAGAAGAAAGATTGGGGGGAGGGGACAGGGAGGAAGCCCTGTTCAAATCGTGTCACGTAGCACTAATTCATCTGCTCTCATTAGAGGGAGCGAGGGACAGCAGTGATGGCCAAGAGCTGCACTCCACACATGACACGCGAACAGTTTGGGGAATAGAAAATTGCTTTCTCAGGAAGCCCAGCCAATTAAGGACTTGACCATATTGAATGTCAAGTGTTAATTTAGGTTTTTCTTCATTTTCCCAGTAGTAATGCGGGTCCTGTGATGAGCAAATACATGTCAAGTAAAAGTTGATTGCTTGAAGGACCCGGGTATTATATGTCACTGACAAGTCACAAATGTACTGAAGTCTTTTAACCCCTTAGGTGAGTGTGATGGGGAGGGGGAGGAGAGAAGGGATTAACGGTACCATAATGATAAGCATAGATAGTGTATGTGGAGGTAGCTTGTATGGGACAGACAGGAATGGTAATTCATGCAAAAAACCTGGGGATAGGATAAAGCCTACTCTGAGGGCATAAACAGAGGCCTTGAAAGCATATGTATGTATTTTTTTCCATTGCAGACACACTGCCCAGAATATGTATTTTCTGCTAAGATTTTTATGAAAAAGAAAAAACAGTGTGTTGTATTTGAACCAGGAAATACTTCGTTAATTACCTCCTTGGAAAGAAATAAAACATTCACTATAAAAGTATATTGTGGATATTTTGACCTTTTGAGTCAGTGTAGCTATAGCATTTCTGGGTGTTGTAATCTTAATTTCTAATCAATGTTCATTTAAAAAATTGACCCTATGTGATACGTATCATAGGAAAGATGCAAACGTGAGAGTGAAAGAACGTTTGCTTTCTGTCACCAGTATATCTGTAAGATTGGTATTTAGCCAATAGAAGTAAGTAGAAGGTCCATCATTGTCTTTCATTTCTTTTTGTCTCCAGTTTAAGGAAAGAGATTTCAGTTTCAATGTATGAGGTAATTTTGCCTTTTTTATCCCAACTATAAATGTTGAATGTTACCCATCATGTGAAGCATCTCATTTCCATTCATCAGCATTCATTTACATTTGAATATCTTAAAAAATGAGAGAATGTCTGTTTCTGTTGCAACTGTACAAGTAGGAAATAAAAATACACTCAGAGCTTAAAATACTGCCCATAATCTAAGCAATCTTAATGTGAAACTGACAGACTGGTTAGGTTCTTCTTTCCCTGTAGAGCCACTTTCCCCTGTCAAATCTTTTTTCCCCAAGTAATTGGGACTGAACCCAGGGAGCACTGAGCTACATCTCTAGTTCCCTTTTTAATTTTAGTTTGAGGCAGGCTCTTCATAGATTGTCTATGCTGGCCTTAAATATGTACTTCCTACCTCATTCTCTGAGTAGCTGGGATTACAGACATGAGGTACCATGCCTGCCTCCCCTTTACATCTTTGAAGATACAATTTTAAACACTTTGTTGAAACTTACTTTATTCTTATTTAAAAAATTTAACACACTGGCCTTTGTATGTTCACAGTGCTAATACTTGAAAACTCAACTCTAGTAATGCATTAATTTTGGCAAGAAAATTGCTGTCTCTGTTACCATTATATTAAAATCTACATTCAGGCATAATTAGAAAATAATTTCTAGAATTTTGTCTCATAAAATAAGGGTTTCTTAAATAGTGTTTCTAATAAGGCTCCTAAATGCTTGATGGAATATCAGGTCTTTAACGTTTCTCTTTGCTCTATCAAAATCAACCAAACATAATGATTTTAGCTCTCTTTTCCCTTCTATTTTGATATTCTCTTGTCTCTGGAACTCTGATGGCATTGAGAAAGTACTGTTTAATTACAGTCCCAGTTGTCAGCAGCTTCTCTTCTGCTGGGTATGCTGAGAGATTTAAGTAAGTTTCTATAAAGTAAATTCTGATGATGGTAGCTCAGGTTGCTGATTCAAGTTATTCCTTCTCTTTGGTGTCACTTTTGACTGATGGTACCTAATGCAATCAACCACAGGCTAAGGGAACATTTTCTTTGGTTGCTTTAGCGACTGGACCAGCAATTCCCCTCCTCTTTTGATCTTCCTTTAGGCACTCACTCCTCCCTTCTACCCCCACGAAGACTTCATCCCAAATAGAACAGTGGAAAGAACAACAATACTACAGGACAGGCTCTTCCTAAACCTCCATTTCCCAATGGTGAAGCCAAAGCTGCCTCCCTTTGCGTGCGTTTTTGATAAATTTAAGAAGTCAAATCGCTGACACAGATAGATAATCCAAGTGTATAGGGTGAAGAGTTATAAATTAACACATTATTCCCTCTTAATGTGAAATACTTGAGAATGCATTTTCTCATTCCCTTGACATCTACCCAGTGAGGGCTCGCATTGTACTTTTCAAGTGGCATTGATTTGTTAAAGCGCTGAATTAGCATCTCCGGCCAGCTGCCTGATCGTGGTGTTGTGGGGGCTCCAGTTCCTTCTCTCTCCCCTGCCATCTCTTTTTTTCATCAGTCTTCCTATTCTTTTCCCTTCTTTCTCCCTCCTGACTTGTTCTCTGCTTGTTTCCTTTTTGATCCTGCACATCTTATTCTCACTTTTTATCATCCCTCCCATTCTGTTACTTGTTTTTCATTGCTTTGTTTTATCTTCCACTATCTCTGCTTTTTCATCCTCCTCTCTTTTGACTATTCCTGTCCTTTCCTTTCCCATGTCTGAGATTTTACCTCACTCACTGTTACAGTGTCCTTAACTACTTGTGTATTTGGATTGACATAGCGAATTCCATCACTCCAAATGTAGTCTTTTTTTTTTTTTTTTTTTTTTTTTTGGCGGCACCGGTGATTGAACTCACAACCTCGCTCCTGCCAGGTCAGGCGCTTAAGGCACTGAGTCAAACTCCCGGCCCCCAAATGTAGTCTTGTGGAGAAGAAATAAATGTGCTTCCATGTATATATCCTCTTTGTAATAGAAGTTGATGAGAAAAATCTCAGTTATTTGTTTTCCAGAAACTTAAATGTAATTTACAGAACTTTAAAACTTATTTCTGAATGTCATTTGACATAGTAAAGTTTTTTATTTCAAGGAAAATGGCAATTATCAATCATTGTCGCTAATTTGATCATTTTTCATTTACCTGCTGTATTAATATTTCTGCAAAGTATTTGGTTTTTGTAACTTCATGTTTCAGTGACTTTTTCTTCAGCAGGTTCTGTAGTCTGATTCTACATGTTTGTATTAATTTTTTCTTTCTTCTTGTACAATTTCATAGTGTGTTTCACTATGGTATTTGGAGCATGCTGTGATTTCCTGTTACATGGCATATCATGATCATAGTTGTGAGTAATTAGGAGTATAAAGTCAACTGGTAATTTGTTTAGAAATAAATTGAGATTGCTCATTCCTTCTTTTAGTGATATGTCCCAAAACTCCAGAGGTCTTTGGAGGATATGCATTCAAATTGAGATGAACAGGTTTACGTATCTGTGCTGTTTTCTTACTTTGGATGTTGGTTCTAGAAGCTTTGAGATTACTGTATTGATTAATTTAATATAAGCAGAAGAGTGTACCTGTTTGGATTTGACAGAAATTATCTTTTTTTTTTTTTCGTTGGTGCTGGGGATCGAACTCACAAGCTTGCATCTGCCAGGGAGGTGCTTATGCCATTGACCTAAACCCCCGGCCCAGAAATTATCTTCTGTAAATTTTAATCTCATGGTTTTTATATTGGTTTGTTTTCAGTTTTGGTAGGTGTCCTGCTGACATCAAAATTGAATTTGAATGTATACACTGACAATAAATCAAGTTAATTAAAAATTAAACATTGCTATATTTCATATAGATTAAACTGACAGTTTGATTTCAGCATATATTTTGAAATGGAAAAATTTTAACATAGGTTTTGATAACCTTTGCTTCTGTGTTGAATTTATTCCCTCCAATCAAATGTAATTTTTTTCCAAATTAATTGCTGTCTTCTAGAGTCAGCATCACTTGGCTTCAATGAAGGGATTAGAATGACTTTTCAAGGCGTGATAATGTGTGTTTAAAGGAAAGAAAGAGAAAAAAGTCTTAACTAGAGCTTAAGATTAATTCCAGCTACTAAGGAGATAAAAATGATGCTAAAGAAGACAGTTTAGTTTTTTAATATGTGTATGTTAACTTGCTTTGAGATCAGCATTTTGTATTTTAGGGTAGTCCCTTAGATGAAGTAAGATATTTTCATTTGTAACTGGAAGGGAACAAGGCCTCACTTCAGGATATTAGGGCTTAGTTACTTTCTGCCTTATATAGGGATGAGCCCAGCTCATCTGACTATAGCTCAGGATCAGAGCCAGAAGTTGATTACAGTTTAGAACTACCAGTGACAACAAAATAGAAAGGAGGAAAATTAAGGCAAAACAATAGGACAGTGTTGCAAAGGAAAGTGCCCTATATAAAAATAATTTATGAATGAGAAATAATATAATAAGAAAAAATTTGGGAGTTATGCTTTAGTAGTGAGAGGGAAGTTGAAGGGATGTTTTGGGAGTACAGAATTGTGGCTCTTGGTAATGTACAAAAATTAATACTGTTGTGATTGTTATGCATGGCCATATTGACACCATAAATAAATACATAAAGGATCACGTTGACATGACAGCAGATTTAAAAATTAAGAGCTTTGAGTTTAGTGAGAAAACTCAGTTTGAGAGTGCTTATCTCAATACGTGCCAGGCCCTAGGGTTCCATCTCAAGTATTGGGGGTGGGGGAGGAAAGGGAAACAAGGCTCAAATTAAGAAACATCTTACTTTTTCTTTTCTTTCTTGCTTTTTATTCCCCTAGCATTGGGGACTGAACCCTGGGACTTGCTCATGCTAAATAAGTGCACTGGGACTGAGCTGTATCATCAGTCTTAAAATTTTATTTTGAGACAAAGTCATGCTAAATTGCTCAGGTTGGCCTTGGTCTTATATATCCTGTTGTTTAAGCATTCTGAGTAGCTGGGATTGCAGTCATATACCACCATGCCAGTATGTAAGCTTTTAATGTGATTTTAATTTTTTCAGTGCTGTAGATTGGACCCAAGGTTCTGTGCAAGCTAGACAGATACTACCACCCCCTACCTTTATTTTGTCTTTTTATTTAAAAAAAAATACATACATATATATGTGTGTGTGTGTATATATATATATATATATATTTTTTTTTTTTTTTTTTTTTTTTTTTTTTTTTTTTTTTTTTTTTTTTTTTTTTTTTTTTTTTTTTTTTTTTTTTTTTTTTTTTTTTTTTTAAACAGGACTTCACTATGGAGTTCAGACTGACTCTGAACTCACTTTGTAGCCCAGGCTGGCCTGGAACTCACAGCAATCCTCCTGCCTCAGCATCCTGAGTATTGGGATTATAGGCGTGCACCACCATGCCTGGTCCTCGAACCCTTTTAATATGGTTTAAATTTTTAATCAAGTTACATACATTTTTTTTTCCTAGTTTGTTATTTGTTATTTGGAAGATAAAATCCTGCACAAGTAATAAATCAGTAAGAATTTTGGTTTTGTTTGTTCTGTTGTTCTAGTGTTGTTGTTTTGTGATATTTTAGCTACATGAAATGGTTTAAGTGCATGTTCCAGAATATATTACATTTGAATTTTTCTGTAAAATTCTCAGGAGAAATCTGAATTATTTTTGTTTTTGTATTTTGTAAGGCTAAATTAAATGTCACTTAAATGTGAAAGAACTGGCACCTTTGATAAGCAGTCCCCAAAGCAAACCACTTGTGAGTAATCATAACTTAATTATGAATGTGAATGTAAACTTTGTTTTTAAAAAGCCTGAAACAAGCAAAGAAAATAACACGGTAAACCACATTATGCAAGTCAAGGAGAAAACATCTCTACATTTAAACATAGGACTTTCAGTAATAACAGTAATAAGAAGAAAGAACTTTGGCAACTGTCCAAAGTGATTGTTGAGAAGGGGCAGCAAATGGCCTGCACAGTGTGTGGCTGTGCAGAAGTTCCAGGGTGACACATGCCTCACAAGCTGGTCACAATGCAAGGGGTCAGGGGTCATGTTCAAGAGCGGGGTGTTGCTGGATAAGACTGAGGAAGCAGAGGTGGCCCCTCTGTGCTCAGTGTGTGGGTCTGTGTACTTCTTTCCCGTCAAAGCTGGCCCAGTGCAGCCAAAAAAGCGGTTCCTTGGCAGGGTTTAATGGCAGGATGATGTAGTCTGTTGTGACTAGTGCATTCCTTTCAGGTTAAACTAGGGAAATGGCATTGTGTTAAAATTCCAAGTCGCATGAATGTTTTATTGCCACAGTGCATTTAGCCCTCCAGGGGAGTGTGTGTGGCTGCTGTGGGGTGGGGGTGGGGGTGACTTAGAGACTCAGGAACTATCAGAAGAACACTTCCCTTGGAAAATTTTACCCACCAGCATGAGGCTGATTTGCTGCGATGGTCACTTAGAAGGGTTTCGCTTTTCCTAAACTGTGGCTGTTTAAAGTCTTGCAGTCTGGACAATTAACAGCTGAAGAAAATATGACAAGACACACGCAAAGAGGTTGGGAGATAGAGAAGAGGAATGTGCCAGAAAGGAGCTGAGCTGCCTTCTTGTGTAAACTGCCCAAGAGAGGCTTCCCCCTCCCAGGCCTCCGTCCATGTCTCCCCCTTCCCATGCTGTGTTTTGCTGTCTGCCTGAAGGCCAAGACTGATCTGTTAACCTTGCACTACTGACTGGGAGGCTGCTGCAGCTCATGGTACTGTATGTTACCATCACTACTCCCTCATTCCTTTTCACTGGCTCCTTTTTTTCCCCCTTAACTATTTCTCTGTAATAATGGTTTATATTAGTCAGAAGGATACAATTTTGGAATGCAGAAGGTCTGAGGAGTTTAAAACAAAACAAACTTAAATATGGTCTCGCTGCACCCCACCCCCTTCTTGGCATTTAGAAGGACTAAACGGAACCATTCTATTCAGTTGTAGCCAGAGGTTTCCAGTGTGATTTAAAATCAGAAATTCTGGAAATGAGGCTATTTAAAGATGCAAGTCTTCTGGGCTGTGGATCTTCTAAAGGGACTGTTGTGAAACCACACAAGCATTTGCAGGTTTTTAGGATGTTTCTAGGCTTTGTAGTTGTTTCAGATTATATCCATTTTTCAGATTGCCTCTGACCCCCATATCGCAGTCCAGGGGAAATTCTAGCCATCTCATTCACTGTTTCAGTTGTTCTAGGCTTACAGTTACTGAAGGTGTATATAATTTGACTTCAGTTGTAATTGTGCATGTTACACATGAGATTCCGATTGTTTCATGATTTGATCTGAGTCAAGTTAATTTATAACAGATTAAAATGTGGATGTATGGAACAACTTTCTGATTTTACAATTTATGTTGTGCTTTTATAAAATATTCATATCTCTGAATTTTCCCCAGTGAGCAAGAGAAATATATATAATTTTAGGATTACTAAGAAAAAAATCATAATGGGTTTGAGTTTTAGTTTTGAACTGCCTGTTTATCAGCACTCTCAAATCTAAATGTTTTTCATGTTCTTGTGAGGCTATTTTTTCCTTAATTATGTACTTACATACATGTGTTATGTATTATATGTAAGTTGTATATCTGTGTCTATGTGTTTGTGCATACTTGGATAATTGCCAAATTAAAAGGAAAAGCTTATAAAGCTGCTAAACTGAGATAGTTTTCTATTGATAAATTAACACTTTAAAAAATTGCGTAACAGAAATTCAACTCATTAATACAGTACAGAACAGCTGTGAGTTGGTGTACCATATTTACATATAGAATTTTAAGTATATATGTATTTCTATGAAATGATATTTTTGTCAAGATAAATCTCCTGAGTTTAGCCTGATTCATGGTGTTTGTATGAAGGTTTCTTTTAAAACAGATATACTATATCGACAGAGTTTATGGGGAGTCTTACACCAACAAGGGATTAACATTATAGCAAAATCAAGATTTATATGTGGACATGGCATGTCAAATTTGAGGTGAATTCATTTTTCCTCACATTTTAGAGAATACTTAAGTAGCCATTTCTTTTTTACTTTGTTGGATCTGGTAATGTGATGACAGGAATTTTGGTGATTTTGTTTTTAGTTATAAATTACAAAATGCGATTTTTCAAGAGAATGTTACTTAGAGAATTAAAATTTTTTCTGTTTTTTTTGACAACCAATTTTCAAAGTTAATTATTTTTTCTTTTAGGAAAACTGAGAAAATTAAGGAAAACAATCTCGTGTATTTAAATCATCCAAAAATATAGTCAGTTGCGATTATGGAAGCATTTTCTTAATTATAAAAAGGATGTCATAGTTGTGTTCAGGCCTATTTGATCTATTAAAAGTTTCCTTTCATACAGCAAGAAGAAAAGAGTAGAATTGCTCCAATATCACATTTCCCTCCTAAGAAAATTTCAGCTGACTGAGAATCTTTTTTCTCAAATAGTCAAATTTTCTTAAAAAGTATCAACACTGTTCTTTTAGTAATTTTCTGTTACTGTTGTGCTAGGGTCTAGTGTTTGGCATTGGGGATTTTATGGCTTAGTTAAGATCTGTCCTGAGTTCAGATGTTCTTGCTACCATGCAATAGACTTGTGACCACCTATAAGTCATTTCATCCTTAACCTACTTTTCATTTCTATTGTCTTTTCTGTTCTCCACTCCTCCACGCTACCATCATGTGCTTGAAATTGAATCAAGGGTCTTACACATGCTAGGCAAGTACTCTATCACTGAGCTACATTCCTTTGCCTGTTTTCTTCAATTTTAGAATAGGGAAAAGTAAGTGAACTTGAGAGTTTATTGGGAAGATGAAATGAGACAACATGTGTGAAGCTGTGGTGTGTTGTAGGTACTCAGTAAAATGCATCCCCCCACACACACCATGGCTTGTTCTCTAGTTGTTTTTCCCTTGGGAAGTTTGAAATTTTAGAAATAACAGAGAAGTGGGGAATATGTTTAAATGAAGTGTCTAAATTTCATTTATAGAAAAGGAGAGGGTATTAGGTCATCAGCATACAACTTTTTCTTTTCTAAGTAGAAACTCTTTTGTTACCCATTTGTTGACATTTTTACTACTCTGCAGAATTCTCAGCTTGCCCTGCATAGATGTCAGAGTTAGGCTGTTATTTCTGTGACACCTGTTGTGGGAAGATACACAATAGAGGCAAAATTGGAAGGTTCTATGAAGTGTTCTTTACCTTTGTATCATCAGAGCTAATCATTTGCTTGAATTAAGGCTTCTATTGTATACTCATTACAAGATTTTACAAGACCCCATCCTCTCCTCGGTTTTGTGAAAACTTATTTTTAATCATAGAATTAAGATCATACTGAAGTGAATAATATTTACACTTGTGTAGAACTGAATAAAATAGCAAGGAACATGCATGTATATGTAAGCAATATAGTATTCTGTCTTACAGTCTTGTCTAATGCCTGTGGGTAGTGAAATACTTAGAGGCTATTTGTAAGGTAACATGGTTCTTTTATTGTTTTTTAGTCATGGATTATGTTTTTATTAAAAAAAGTGTTCTCCTGTAGTACATGATATTGTCATAGGTCATCTTTGATTTGTGTTATTTTGTTTAGCATCTACTTTCTTAGCCAGAGCAAGTTTTGAATACACTGCATCATGAGATCTAAAATAAATATTTGGCTTAGAGGTTACTATAGCCTGTTAGTAACAGAATGAGGATTGATAACTAAGAATTTTGTAGCTACCTTTTAGTGCCTACAACATGTTTGGTGTGGTACCTCTGTCATTGTATTATTTTTGCTTGGAAAAGCTTTAAGGGCAAGTACCCTTACTATCATTTTATAGATAAGGAAATAAAGATAAAAAAAAAACTGTACCTGGCAAGGCTTTTTCCCCTGCCACATTCATCTGTCTATAATTTATTCTAACCTATTTAAGAAAAAAAGTAAAAATTTGTTATAGATTATACATTTTTTCCTTTTTAATTAGTTTTTATAAGGAAGTTAGTATGTGGAACTGATGAAAATCAGAACTAGTCTAAATGGGAAGGGGGCAAGCTACAGAATTCTACCTTTCAGACCTCTTATCTAGGACCCATGTAATACCTGGTTAGAAGAAAACTGTATTCTAATGACTCTGGACCCCAGGAGATAAAGACTAGAAAAACCTCTGTTTCTCTGTCTAGGAATTGAAGGTTTAAAAGTGTTATTATGTGGAATTCATAGGAAAAGCTAATCTGTATAATTTTAAGTGATAGCACATCTGAAACACAGTATAGTCTAAGTATCATTGTAACAAAATTGTTTTTCACTGTACAATTTTTCACGCACTAATCTTTCAGGTACACAGGTTTTGTTTAATCCATGTAAATGAAATAAATAAGGGATGAATCTGAAAAAAACTAAAAAATCAGTTCTCTGTCTTAACTGGAGTCTTTGTCTACAAATATATACAAATTCTACCTCAGTTTGAAAATACAAAAAGATTTCGATGCTCTATTTTATAACATCTGTAAAAGGTAAATACATACCATATATGCATGTATGGGTAAAATTAAGGACAGGGAAAATAGATTGATTTAACTGGGAAAATGTAAAAAGAATAGTTTTAAATAAATTCCTTTTGAAACAAATTAATTGACATGATTTTCTAATATCTTTATAAACCAACAATTTCAGATTTTCCTACCTTCTAAATTTATATTGGGGTTATATATAGTACTTGCCTGAAAAATTTATATTGGGATTGTATATAGTACTTGATTAGAAATGCTGTACAGTTTATCTGTCATGAATACAGGAAGAGTCCAGACTTATCAGCCAGCTGTAGATGCATCTGAACTGATTTCTTTATATGATTTTGGAAAATTTATGCAACACCTTGAAACTCAGTTACCTCATTCATAAAATAGGGCTTAAAAATGATGCGTGAAAAATCTGGCACAGAGTTGGTGAGCTCTTGTTATTACCACCTACTTCTTTTGTCAGTTACTCTTGTAGTTTGCAAGCTTTATTTGCTATTCTTTCAGTGTGTGTTTATCTACCATGGCACAGGGCTCTTAATACTTGCATCATGTACATACTTGACTTTTCCAATTACTGGTTCAATACTACTTGTGCCAATCTTTTAGAAGCTTACTTTTGCTGAAGAAAGTAAAGATAGAGAGAAATTTCTCTTTTCTTATTCTTCACTGAGAATCAGTTACCTAGCAGCATAATTCTAAAATCTTATTTGGCTTTTGGTTACTTGATGAACCTTTTTATGGTAACCCAGAAGCAAGTAACTGATTGAATTAATACATTCCTATCAAGCGACTATTCTGTTAACCTTTCCTCCTCCAACTAATCCAAGCATGCCTTTGTGAGGAACTTAAAAAAATTCATCATTTAGGTTGCCATACAGAGTAAGGGTGATATTTCATAGATGTTTAGGTTTTTGGTGTAAGCTTTAGCACATTTAAGTCTATAAAACAAAAAGAAGAAACCAAAACAGTAAACATAAAATTAAATAACTTCCACCTAAATTAAAAAGAAAGTCTAAAAATACTCTTCACTTTCTGAAAAAGTGTAGCACTTTTAAAAATGTAAAACATGAACTTTGCACAAATTTTAATTTTTAGTACTTTTAAACGTTTTTTCACAACTTTTGTTGAAAAGATACACATTGTGCAGATCTGATTAAGAAAACTAGAAAGAAGAAAGAAAATGCTTAACTTACCACAGTGAGAAACCATCTTATTAAACATTTTTAGTTACCTATCTTTACTTGTATATACATAAAAATATATGGACAGATACTAGTGTCATAAAAAGACCACATAGGTAGGTAGATGAGTGGCAAAGTATAATTAACATATGTAAAAATGCAGTTCCACCTTCCAGCACCAAAAACAAAAAAAAAAAAAACTAAAGCCAATAATTCTTAGTACTCTTAGTAGGACATCGTATCATGATTTATTTAGCTTTTTGGGTTTGTGGCCTTTTAAAACAGATGTTATGCTTCAATATGATAATTGTTAATCTATGTGTGGTGGTGCGTGCCTTTAATCCCAGTACTCTGAAGGCTGAGGCAGGGTGATTGCTGTGAGTTCAAGGCCAGTCTAGGTTACTTAAGACTTCAAGGCCAGTCTGAATTACATAGTGAGACGCTGTCTCAAAAGACAAACAAAATGAACATCCTTGCTTACACACTTGTATGCGTCTTTCTTTCTTTCTTTCTTTCTTTTTCTTCTTACTATTTTTGTACTAGGATATGCTTATTTCTTACAAGTGAATTTTGGAAGTGATATTGTTGGGGACAGAGGTCAAATTTTAAAGAAATTAAAATAGGGGTCGTCAAGGTTTTTCTGTGAAAAAGCAGGTAGTAAACATCTTAGGGAGATATATGATTTCAGTAGTAACTACTCAGTTTTAAAAGTAGGTCCCATGAAGTTGTTATGTAAAGGAACAGACATGACTGTAATTTCAATAAAACTTTATTTACAAAGGTAGGCAGAAAGATAATGTTTGGCCCAAAGGCTACAATTTGCATACCTTTGGTTTGAAACAAATTAGAAACTGTTAAAGGATGAAAATTTTTCCTCAATTGACTGTAAATTGATTTCATAGTATCTTAGAAATGTATTCCTATCTCAGGGCAATGTAGTGGGTTCATTATTTTCTTTCCAGGTATATGGCAATCAATACAGATTTTTTTGGGGGGGTCTTTTTCAGACAGGATTTCCCTATGCAGTTCTTGCTAGCCTTGAGCTCACTTTGTAGCCCAGGTGCATCTTCTACCTCAGCCTCCCAAGTGTTCACTACAGATTTTTATTTTTACTTATTTATTTATTTTTTTTCACTACAGATTTTTAAAGAGCCATCCATAATAATGTTTTCGTACCTGCTGCCATTCTCAAAGCCTAGTAAATTTTAATTTAGGAGGCTGTTGATGTCATTATATATTTTACTATTCTATACTTTAGATTTCAGACTATATTGACAACTTGTGGAATAGGGAAAGTTTTCTCTGCTTACATTATAAGGGACGTGTACATTTGTCCATCTCTGGAAGGTTACTTTATTAGTTTCTAGAAATATTCTGAAATAAAATGAATGAAAAGTCCAGTAAGAGGAAAAATACAACCAAAATGACCAGCAAGTTCATTTCTGAGGAGTCTCATCTCAAAAGACAGGTACCACAAGTCAGAAGCATGACACTGAATTAGTTATGAACCTTTACAGGTTAAATTATACTTAGAAGACTGTTTTGTACATAGATAGTACCTTCTTTGCATTTTGAATTTCTATATAACAGGAATTATTGGTCCTTAACTGCCCAAAGATTATTAGTTGAAGATCAGAGGAATAACAAAATAGGTAAAAATCACTCTGCTGGTAACATTGTGTCACTGGTACATTCTAAATTTAAAGAGATTTTTTATTTAGCATAAATTGGTTGACTGTCTGATATGTGTAAAGTATTATGTCAGTTACTATCAGGGAAGAGAAAGAGCAGTAAGTTTGTTCTTTCTGTTAAGGAGAGAAAAACGTGTAAGATTGTGGAGTGCTGATGACTGTAAGGATTCCAGAATATTGGAAGTAGATAGAGGAGATACTTTCCTGCTGAGTAGGAGAGAATTCATGTAACAAGTGTGATCAGAAAATATGGAGATTTTCAAAAGTAGAATGAAGGGGAGGGTATTTCAAAAAGAGTATCAAGAGAACTGTTAAATGAAGAAAGCCCAAATCAGTATGCAAGAGACATCAAAGAGTTTAATTAGACTGTCTGCTAAGTATTTTTCGTGATGGAGAAGGAGAAGAAGATAAAACTGGAAGGGCAAGTCAGAGCTGGATTGTAGAGGGCCTGGAAAGAACTTTAATTGGTAATTTGTGGGGAACGCTAAACACCATCTATTAGAATGTGTTTGACAGTTGGTAGGGATGATGTACTGTGGAGCAGTAGTTATTGAGTATGGAATGATAAAATTGGGATTATCACTTAAGGATTAGCACAAGGGGCCAAGTATGCACTCGTTAGAAATGTTCTGGAAGGTGTATAGGGGGATACCTGAAGGGACTGAAAAACAGGAACGGACAGGCTTTCAGACTTTACTGGGTTTGAGAAATAAGACTTTTAATCATGATGTATGGCTAAGAGTCTTTGTTAATGAGATTATAGTGATAACATTGCAAAATATAGCAAAGTTAGGGAAGAGCTGTAGTAAAGAAAGCAGAACAGTTTGCTTTGCTTCTTTAAAGAGATATTCACTGAGCAAATGTAAAATTTAGTGGGAGCTTGACAATGAAGTACTAAAATTCACATGAAATGTAAAGCTTAGGAATATGGAACTCCTGTTCACCTAGAAGTGAGAAGTGAAAGATCATATCACTGAAAGGAAAGAATGTAGAGAAAAGCCTGTAGCAGTACTTCTCATTAGGTAATTCAGTGGTAGAAGTTGCCTCAACATTATGTAAGGACGTAGTACCAAAAAAGAAAAAAGAGCATTTCCATGTGTTTTGTCATTTGTACAACGTTTTGTTGTCTACTGAGCTTTCCCTTTTAAGCTTCTAAAACTACTAGATTTCAGGAATAAACTAGTTCACTTTAGAAGAACATACCAGATTTTATAAGATCCCCAAAGAAAGTATAAGATTCTTTTTTACTTTATCTCTTCACCATTTCCTAAACCTCAGTAACAACAATATTACTAGTAGGTGAGGTTTACATTCACTTTTTACCTGTCTGGTGCAGTACTACTACAGTTTTCCATTTCCCCTAGAGCTCACCCTAGTTGAAATCTGTGCTTTTGGAGTGTAAATATAGTCTATCTCATAGAAATATATATATATATATATATATATATATATATATATTTTTTTTTTTTTTTTGGTACTGGGAATCAAACTCAGGACCTTGAGTTTGCCAGGCAGGTACAGGGCCGATGAGTTATTTCCCTGACCTGTTTTTCTATTCTTTTGTGCAATTTTTCTTTTTAGGTTTGGAGGGAGAATTGAGTAATACACAGTATGTCTTATTTTTGAGTTGGGAAAGTTTATACCATGTGGAACAGCAGAACTAAATTATGTTTTTCCCATTTTCTTTCTTTTCTTAAATTTTGCATGCAAAGAAAACCATGTTACTTCTTGATCTTTGTCACAATATAATACGAGTTTTGGCAGAATGTTAAAGGTTTCCCTGGTGTCCTTTTTGAGCAGTCAGGGTTCTACAGGTCTGTTGGTATGGTGCATGGCCTTCCTTCAGGTTCAGGCTTCATACTAGTTGAGCTCATGTCAAATGTGGTACAGGGGCTACTCTAGAGGCATTTATATCTCTAGCCAACCATTATTCTTTAAGTCTAGTACTATTATACTAGAGTGATAGTGTATCATTGTACTTTATTTGTTAAACCATATGTGGTTATTTACTTTTTTAAAAAAATCATAATTTGTTTAATGTAAGTGGTTCACTGATAAATGTTTAGTTTTGGGGGGGCAGTATTCTTTTACTTTCTGAAATGACATTCTTCTATCATAGTTCACTTCTCTAACTCCCATTTATGCTTTTTAAAAATACATATTTCAATCACCTTTTCAATGTTGGTAAATTTAGGCTGAAAAAAAGAAACTCCTTTGATTTTTTTTTCTATTTTTATGCTTATGAAATAAGATCAAGTTAAATGGTTATGTTTTCTTCTGAACTGCACTTCTTTGTAAAAAATTATCACTGTCTATAGAGATAAATAAAAAATTCAGTGGTTTGATGATCATTATTTGAAAACCCCCTTTTTTCTCTCATTAAAGATAGATTACTCTTGATTTTTGATCACTGTGGAAAGCTGGAGAGATAAACCTAGTGAAGCTAACCTAGTGGGCTGGCTTGCTTTCAAGTGCTTTTTGTTCAGTTGCTAAAGGTAATGTCTGCCCACAAGTCATTTTCTTCTAATATGTGCTGCATATGTGGAGTTGGCCATGCTGATGTTCCTTAGACTGCTTGCTCATATTGACCTTTATAGTTTCTCCTTTCCTGACTTCCTTCTCTTTTACAGAGTGAGAGTTTGGGGGTTCTGGATCTTACTTGTATGTCATGGTGTGTGCTTTTTCTCTTTTCCCCTCAGTTTTTAGTTATCTCTTTGAAAACAATCATAATCTAGAGAGTTTTTGCCATTTGGGTCTTTTTTGGTTTTCTGATTTATTTAGGCTAGTAGTTCTCAGAATTTAATACTCAATGGGATCACCTGGAGTACAGAGACGTTCACTTTGGACAAACCTATAGTACTAGTGTCATTAAGTTTGCTGTCCCATCCTCCAAAGGGGTTTCTTCAGATTTTATGCATTCTTGTTCCTTGGAAATTCGTTACTCTAAATCAAACTGGCAGTATAAAAGAAAACTCAGAAAATTGCCTTATATTTTAATTGTGAGGAGTTGTACAGGAGGAGCAAATGGATGAGATGTGCCATTTCTAACTATAATACTTCCCCAATTAAAGACTTTCACAGTGAGCCCTTCAGAGTTGAGACACCTCTTTAATAGTCTCTCAATACAGAATTCTGGGAATCTGGGGTGGGGACAAGATGGCAGAACAGTAAACAGCAGAGTAAAGGGCCTCCTGTCCAAATACTGGAATATAACAATATGGAGAACACAAAGGGGAGGGAGGTGGGTCCTCTGGACCCAGGAAGAAACTAAAACGAGACTTGAAGCCCACAGAAAGAGTGAAGAGAAATAACCAAACAAAGACGGAGGCTAGTGGTGCCTCTGACTGGAGCTGAACCCACTTTGCGGCAGGGAGCTGTTGTGACCTGGGGACGCACAATTAAAGTGCTGGGGATGTGCGATTAAAGTGCTGCGGCGGCAGCAGCGGCTACAACAGAGGCAACGATCTTGGAGTGGATTAAAAAAAAAAAAAGCTGGTGAGTGAGTGTGGCAAACCCCAACCCCCACCCCCGCGTGAGGGAGAGCAAGGAACTGGTAGCCATCTTGGGACTGGAACCGCAAATAGTTGGACACAGTCCTGCAGAAATTGCTCCGACCAAGCCCCAGAGGATCCTGGTGAATGACTGGCTAGGCCTGGAGACCAAGGTGCGCACCCTAGGGGTAATAGGGGAAGTTTCACAGCCAACCGGCCCAGGTTCCCAGGCAGTGGCCCCACCCCCACACACTGTGCCAGACTTAGGCAGAGCTGAGACAGACTGGGGAAAGGCAGCGGACGGTGCACCCGGTGGTAAACATCAGGCATCCAGCACCAGCTCACTCCAGAGAAATTAAAAGATCCCTGGAACATCCCAGGAAAATGCCAAGTCAAAGAGATAGGGGGCAGTCTCTGCCTCCAATTCAAGCAGAACAAAACCAGGAGAAGCAAAAGCAGAAGAGGTCAGGAGTCCCACAACTATAGTCTCTGAGGTGATGACAACTGAAGTAAAGAAACAACTCCATGAAGCTATAAAAGAAATTAGAGCAGAAATATTCACCCAACTGAGAGAAGAAATGAAAAACATAATAAAAGAATCGCTAGACATCTCTAAAGGAGACATAGATGAAAAAACGGAGCATAGAAAAATGAGGGAAACTTGGAATGAACAATACAAAAAAGATTTAGAATGCATGAAACAGATTCAAAGAGACTACCAGGAAGTCAAAAACTCCAAAGAAAGTTGGCAGAACCACCTGAAGGAAACTAAAGATAGACTTTCAAACCTGGAAAACAGGTTAGAAGCTTGGGATCGAGAAAGGAAAGATCTCTTAAAAATAATAAGAACCCCAGAAGTGGCAATGCAATGGCTGCAAGACAACCCAAAGAGATACAGTTTAAGAATAAAAGATGTGAGTGAAAAAACAGGGGTCGATACAAACCAAATTAAAAGTCTATTTACAGAAATAATTTTAGAAAACTTTCCAAGCATGGGAACAGGAGGTGACTTTCAGATAAGTGAAGCATATAGAACTCCAGATAAACATGACCAAAATATACCTATACTCAGACATATAATAATCAAGATCCCAGAAATTCAACACAAAAACAAAATATTAAAAGCTGTTAGAGAAAAAAAACAGATCACCTACAAAGGAAAACCCATCAGAATCACGACAGACTTCTCAACACAAAACCATCAGGTCCAGAAGAGCTTGGAGTGAAGTATTTCAAGTCCTGAAAGAAAATAACTTCCAACCCAGATTGATGTACCCTGCAAAATTATCTTTCAAAATCAACGGATAGACAAGATACTTCCACGACAAAGAACAACTAAAGGAATTTATGACGATGAAGCCAACCCTACAAAGAATACTGAAAGACATTCTGGAGAGAGATAAAGTCCACAGCTCCAGAAACAGCAGCAGAGGGATATCACCGAGCAGGGCAGACAATTGAATAATCCATCATTGGGATTTGAGTCCAGTATTGTTTTCAATGAGCTATTTAGTTTAATCTTATTCTACCTCAACCTGCTTAACTTTATTATATATGATGACAAAGATAGCTGTTTTAAAGATAACAAGATATTTTAGGGTAGCCTTTATAGATATTTGATCACCTTGTTTTGAAACCCAGTATTGCTTTCATTGTTCTGTTTTGAGGGATTATAACCTATTTTGGTTTGTTTGATTATATTATAACAGACGATATAGGCAACTGCCTAGAAGATAGAGGCATTATAGAAATCAACGTTGCATTACTATGTATTGCTTTCATTGTTTTATTTGTTATTGGTTTTATTCAGTACTATTTTGTTCAATTATATTAGGCCTGATGGTAAGGGCAATTATTTTGAAGACAATAAGAGGTATTACAAGGGGAAAGGAGGAAGGAAGGAAGGGAAAAGGAAAAAGACATAGATTTATATGAGGGTATACATAAGATGGTTAAAAAGACTATACTACTAAATGCATTAACTGGTGAGAGAGAACAGTTGATACTCATTAGATCAATCTTACATGTCTATATCTATCAATCTGAGCAACCCCCTTGAAGGTAACCATATACAATGTTACAACCACTGTCAAATTCCAATCATCTCATTTTGTAAACCTATAATGTTATAGTATCGGATATGTTGTTGTTGTTTGTCGTCCCTTTAGCTTTTTATTTCTCTTTTCTGTGACCATTTTTTATTCATTATTGGTTTTATTCTGAACTGTTTTGTTTGATTATATTAGGCCTGATGATATGGGCAGTTATTTTAATGACAACAAGAGGTACTCTAAGGGGAAAGGAGGAAGGAAGAAAGGGAAAAGGAAAAAGACATAAATTTGCAAATAGGTATACATAGGATAGTTAAAATGACTATTTTACTAAATGCATTAGCTATTGAAAAAGAACAGTTAATACTCATGATTAGATCAATATTACATGTCTATATCTGTTAATCTGAACAACCCCTTTGAAGGTAACGATATGCAATATTGCAACTGCTGTCAAATTTCAACCATCTCATTGTGTAAACCTATAATGTTATCGTATCGGATTTGTTGTTGTTTGTTTGTCTTTTTTGCTTTTTATTTCTCTCTTCTGTGTCCATTTTCTCTTAAATAAAAAAATAAAAAAATAAAGAATTCTGGGAATCCTTCTATAGTTTGATTGAATTGGACTATAATTGAGACTAATCGAATGGATATTTTTTAGTTTCTCCAATTTCTGCTATTACTCTTTGATACTTGATATTTGCTTACATTTCCTCTAAATTCCTCCTCTGTCTCAAATTTCTCAGCTCTTGTGAGATTGATGCTACATCTTTTTTCATTTCTGAGACTGGCGATTGAATATAGGACCTTCACACTAAACTATGTCTGCAACTCCTTTTCATTTATTTGAGACAGGATCTTGCTGTGTCACCGAGTTGTCCAACTGGGCTTGAACTTGTGATTCTCCTGCCTCAGCCTTTCAGAATGCTGGCTTAATAGGGTTCACCATCATGCTTAGCTGTGGTACCAATTTTAAAAGTGAGGTGTAGGTGAGAAGTAGCATTTATCAATATGTTGCGTGGCTACTAAAGGATTAGTTAGGTGGTTTATGTACGCTGTACCGTCCAACCTGCCAACTTTGCACATCAAATGTGACTACCACCTTTTCAGATGCAGGAAACTATATTCTGTGATATTAAGTAATTGACCAACTTTATAAGATATTACAGATGTAATTTAAACAGTGCTCGAACTTCAAAGGTAGAGTTCTTTTAATATCACCTATCTTTAGGATGATTGGAGTTGAGTCTTGAGAACAAAAGTTAATGTCAGTTGTCAATCTTGATGATGTGGCAGTAAGTAACAATCTGGGGTGTTCAGTTTTCAAAATGCTGAATTTCAAAAGGTTATTGCAGCCAATTTAAAACAGTCCAATTCTTAAATATAAAACACATCCATGCATAGATAAGAATGACTTTGTCCTCAATTTCTTCAGTGCTAAAACCTAGGTAAAACAAGAATTACTCTGTTGAACTCTATCAAATGGTAGGAATTTTCTACTGAAGCACTGGTTTTGGTAGTAGTTTTGGTATTGGAAGAACTTGTCACCATTTCATCTGTCCATTTTATCAAATATGAAGAAAGGACCATAGTGATAAACTTTAGTTTTATTTTCTTCTTTGTTCAAAATAACAAATAATGCAAAGTACTCACTCACACACCTGTGTGGATGTGGGAATTAACACATATTGTGTTGTAAAGTCCTTTGATGATTCTAGAAAAAACATTCTCTATAATTTTAATGTTATTCTTGGCCCATTAGGCTCCTGGGATGTCACCAGGGAAGAAATATTTTTACTTTTTATCTCAAATTTTACTGTATAAAAGCAAGGTAGTTTTGTTTTTGTTTGTGTCTGTGAAAATCTCTTGTGACTGTATCTGCACTGGTTGCTCATGTAACAGAAACCAGAGTTGTGAGGAAGTGAGAATGAACATCCATGAAACACTTCTGGCTCCAGTGAGGACATTATGCCTTCTCATACACTCCCACACCTGGGTTGGTCTTCCTTGTGTGTCAACCTGTCGGGTAGTAGAAATATTTACTGTTTTACCCTTTGCTTTTTCTATCCTTTTACCTCCATCCAGAGTTCATTGTTCTGGGATAACTGCAGAAGAAATTGGTGTTTCCTTGAGGCATGGCCCTGCCCTGTACACTTCTCCACTATGTTGTCTTCCATCCTTTTTGTCTTCAGTCTTCTGTTTAGTGCATCAGTACCCCATCTAAGACTGCAGTAAGAATGAGTATATTTCTGTCCATTTCTTATCAGAAAAAGGGATAGACACTGTTTTGACTCTCCATGCTTTCTGTGAGTGGGGCTTTCATTTTAGCTTTAGATTCGGTATATTTTGTGCCTTTGGAGTCTTATGCTGGGTTTCCAAGATAGAGAAAATTTCGGCTTGCAATGTTGTCTTCTAGCTAAATTGTATGCTGAAAAATTAAGATATGTTAGGTACGAACCCTGCCACTTAGCTTACCTTACTATTTTTCAGTTTTTACATTCATTAATTTTGCTACAGTGTGTTTTACATGCATCTTCATTATTGTAGTGTTGGGTAATTTGTTTACTTGCCTGCTCTTTCTCACAAGATCTCCTGGTGAGCTTGTTGTCCAGTCCATTTCTCTTAATGATCTTCCTGAATTCTTTGTGTCAGCTGAGTGGTTTTTCCTCTTGGTGGTTGGCACTGTATAACCAACTGAAATTAGGCTGAAGTTCTATCAGTGGTTCCTTGTGACTTGGAATGTAACAGTTCTTATATCCACATATCCTGAGTCCTCTCATTGGACTTTTCCCCTGGTTAGCTCTTGCCCTCTGTTTTTCAAAACCATTTTGTGTGTCCATTCTTTTCCTGGATTCCAATTGCATCCCTTCACACTGTTAGACCAAACTCACAGAAACACATACGTTTAGAACTGATCTGGGCTTATGGCCAGTTTAACTGAAAAGACTTGAGCTGACATGAAACTTAGTGTGTTTATTTAGGCTTTGACTTTCTTAGTGCTGACCAGGCAAATGTCTACCTGAATGTTTAATATTTAAAAGTAACAAATTTCACAGGGACCTGGACTGCAAGAAGTATCTCTGGCTTTTACACATCTATCTTGGTAAAATGCCCCTCTCCCCCAGTTGTCGTTTCTGTATCTTTTTTTTTCTACTGTTGTCTCCTTCCTTCTACCCACCTTCTATTCTTGAACTTTAAATAGTTTGAACTGTAATGCTCATTTGCAGTATGGGATGTTTGATGTCTTTTTTTTTCCTTCAGAAATTCAGTGCCTAATAGTTTTTATATGGGATCTTAGTAAACAAAGAACTTGTGCATGTGTGTGTGTGTGTGTGTGTGTGGGAGACTAAGGGTGGGGGTGGGGCGTGCGGGAAGCCTGCCACATTTCCTCCCTGCCCCACAGAAAGTGTGTTTTCTGGATGCCCTTTTGACATTGAAGTGAAGGCCCACTGGCCCTCCCTTGTTGAATTCTCCCAAGAGGCCTTTATCCTTGTTGTCGTATCTTTTGTTTCTGCTGATTATATGCATAGTAAGTTGTAAATAGCTCTCACACACACCATGATTCCTTTGAGGTATGTACAGGAGCACACAGAGGCACTCGGCTTCAGCTCACCCTAGGGATTTTACAGGGTCCCTTGCAAGGCCTCTCGCTTCCTGTTACAGGCACCAGCAGCGGGAAATGTATCAGTTCTAGACAGTTACCATCCTGTCATTAAACCTGTGGCATAACATTTAGAAAATATTAGCTGATAAGTTCATTATTTACCTTTGTTTTTAATTTGAATTTTTATTACTTTAAAAGCAAAAATAAAGGTGCTCAGAGTAAAAATTAAAACTCTGCAAATCTTAATCACTGTGAGCATTTTGTGTAAATCATTGTAGGGTACTTTGTCTTAACACTTCACTGCTAGAAATGAAGGAAAGTGGATAAAATTGAATCCCCCCAGTCAGTTTATAATATATATTCCAAATAATGGTTAGGTACACACCATCTATTATTATTTTAAAGTACAGTGAATTAGCAGTGAGATAATTCTATCTGCTGTTGTTTCTGTCAGTTATGTTTTGATTGCTTATAGGTACCTGGCTATCTTCTGAGGTATCTGAATCAAAATGCAGAATGAGGTATGCCAAATTACAAAGTTATCTACTTAATGTCTTTAGTGTTTACCTTGGTATGTTTTGATGAATTAAGAGATATGGTTGCCTTTGCTTTTTAAAAAATTTCCTCTCTGATACTTGATGATGCTGCTTCTGATGGAGATATTGGGTATCACTGGATCATAATCTGTTAGTGAACTATGCAGTTTTGGTTTGAAAGGGAGACATTCCCTCTGGGTCACCTAGGAACCTGCCTTTTTCATTTTTATTTTTATTTTATTTTTTGGTTACCGGGGATCTGACTCACAACCTCATGCTTGCCAGACTGGCACTGTGTGCGCTGAACTATATCCCAGACCTGTGGTTTTGGTTTGAATCTTGATTTCCACATCTCTGAAATATAGGAGGCTACTTTCATGGACGCTTATGGATTTTTTTCTGCTCAGAAATTGTAGTGTTCTAATCCAGGCATGATGGTGCATTGATGTAATCCAGGCACTCTGGAAGCTGAGGCAAGAGGACCCTTGTGAGTTTGAGACCAACCTGGACTACAAAGTGAGCTCAAGGCCAACCTGAATTGCATAGTGAAACCCTGTCTCCAAAACAGAACAGAAAGAAAGAAAGAAAGAAAGAAAGAAAGAAAGAAAGAAAGAAAGAAAGAAATTGTAGTATTCTAAATTTGAAAGTGCCACCTACTTACCTACTAGTTCCTTTTTGTGATTAGAATTGTTTAAACATACTGGTAGCTTGGCACCATTTCCTCCCCAGTGTGTTCATAGACTTTGTTGCATTTTCTCTCAGAAACTGTATTCCTAAGTGTCTGAAGTTATAATTGAATGTAATTATAGTTGTTTAACTTTCTCCTTTCCTCTTGAGAGTGTTTATAAAGTGCATTCGGTAACTGTGAGGATAAAAAGGAACTAGAAACTTAGTATTTTTGATACGGTCAAATAATATTAAGGTAAGTAGAAATTTCTTTTGTATATGTAAACTAAAGCATTGTTTATACATAATTTGCAGTAATATATGTATTCCAGTTTATGGAATCTGCTTCAATCATTTTGTTTTTTTAAATTTAATTTTAAAGGGAATAAAACAGAGCAACAAAATGAATCAAAAGAGTGATAAGGCAGTAGGAAATCTAATAGTTACTATATTGCTTATTGTTGTCTTCTAAATAGTTGCTTGGCTTTAGGCTTGCAAAATTAATCCAAGAATGCAGTTTTTTGAATCAGCTGGTTGCTCACAATGGGGAGGGGGGTGCTTCAATCATTTTAAGTCACGTTTGTTGAAGTTTTAATGAAAGCCTTCCTCTTGACTGAGGAATGGACAAAAAAGATGTGGTATTTTTATATAATGGAGTACTACTCAGCTTCAAAGAATTATAAACTAGGCATTTTCACTCTTAAATGGATGTGCCTTAAAAGTATACTTAGTGGACTAAATAAGTCACACATGTGTAACCATCATATTGTTGCACTTGTGTGACAAATTGAAAGAAAATCCGTGTAGGTATGTAAAAAATTGGTTAAGATAGTTAAAGAAAAAGAATTTTGAGTGAAAAATAGTTTTCATAGGGTCATTTTCAGATTACATCTTTACTGTGAATTATTCTTTTGAAAATAATATAGCAGTCAACAAAAAATAGTCATACAGCTCGTTTCTCTTGATTCATTGAGGAGAAAGTTTTGTACCAATAATTTTCTGCACAATGTTTCATGTCTATGTTTTATACTCTAAACAACTACTGTGAATATAACAATATGCAGCTTATTGATTATTGTTACTCTTCTATTGGCTTGTTTTGCAATTCTGTTTTACTGTAGTGTGTTACTTTTTTCTGTTTAAAATAAAAAAAAACAAAGTCTTTTTTTTCAAGTTTCATTTTGATGTGGAATATTTTGATTTTTTTTTTGTCTTTCCTTTTGCTGCCTGGGGAGAATTATTGTTACCAAACTCATTAGTACACCCTCATACTTCAACTGAGGGATGAGATCAGTGTTATTTCCTTGTGTGATGTAACAAAATTCCTAATGCATCTGCTCTTCTGTATGCCTGATTTCTTCTCATTCCTCAATTTAGAGAGTAAATTCCCTTTTACATTGCTTACGTTGTCCTAGAACCTTTTAGAGACTGAGTGCCCAAACTGCAACCCAAAAGTCATTTATCGCGAAGTGCCTATACTGTGGTTAAACCAGAATCCTGAGGTTTTAGTTTAGAAAAACAACTCATCCAGTAACATCTTTGTCTTAAAGGAGAAATACAGTAACACATGTGCCATAGATTTGCCACCATCCTAGATTAAAGAGCAAGCAGGTCTTGCTTTTTGATAGCACTTTTTTTTTTTTTTTTTTGGCACGGGGAATTGAACTCACAACCTAGCGCTTACCAGGCAAGTACTTGAGCCGCTGAGCTAAATCCCTGGCTCCTAGCACTTTCTTCATTTCCTCTATTGTCCTCTTTGTAATGTGTTTCATATGGAATATCTGTAAATGCCCTTAGAATAGGTTCTTCTAAATGTGATTATTACCTTTTTTTTTTTTTTAAATCTGCTTTCTTATTTCCAATCTTTACCATTTCTTAAGTTTGAATCTGTGCTTGTTACTTAACAGCATGTATCTCTGAGTTACTTACCTATTTGAAATTTAAGTTTTTGTGTGTAGAATGGAAATGCTCATGGTTTACGAGGTCTTTGATGGGAAACGTCTGTATGTGAGCTGCCAACATGTTGACTGCATTGACATGAACCTCCGCTGGTGCAATCTAAGAGTATCACCTCTAAAGTTAGACAGAGGATAGTCTGTCCGTTTCACCTTGTGAGCATTGTCAGGAAAAAAGAACAAGAGATTTAAAAAGGAGAGAATTGAGTAAAAAATGTTTGAAAAATTAACTGAATGCCTTCATATTGGTGATATTCACCAATGCAAAATGAAGTGTTTGAAAATCCTAAGTTTTGAGAAGTAAACTGGTTTCTGAATTAAAAGAAACACCTAAAGCGACATAAAGATACGTGGCTGAAAACTGATCTCTGTACACAGATAATTGCTTAGCACAAATAATCTTAATTGGAATTTTAAAAATATCAAACAAAACATCAAAGGAATGCTTTGATAGAAAGGAACAGTAGTTGAGATGACTCTTAGTTGATGTAACAAGATTTAGGTACATAACGATTAGTGAAGATTGCACATATTTACAAGTAATGTGTAGCAATTAGAGAAACATGCATGCATGCATTCATTCATTCTTTTGCAGTGCTGGAAATTGTGCATACTAGGCAAATGCTTTACCACTGAGCTACATCTCGAGTTCCCTAGAGAAATTTTTAAAAAGCAGGAAATATGTATAGATGAAATTTAAGTCCTCTTTTCCTTACCTTAAAATCTAAAATACGATATTGAGCAATTATAATGTATAACATAATTTTAAGGGCATCTCTGTGAGTTTCATTGTAGAATTCTAGATATGGTGAAATATCTATGAAATCATAACTTTTATTACTCATTTTTATTAGAATATACTTGCAGACCAAAGTTCTTAAAGTAGTAATGATGTATAAGAGGTGATTAAAAATACAATTAATGTTTAATTAAATAAGAAAACTAACTACATTAAAACATATATTGCCAAAATGAGCAATAAGTATGTTCTAAGTGAGAAGAATTTTTTTTTTAGTATTTTGAAAGGGATTAATGGCAATGTATCTTTTATTGTAATCTTTAAATATTCATGATATTTCTAATCATCCTTTTTGATCAAATGTTTATGGCCATTTCTGTCAAATAAAATCATTACCATGGGTGTGTACTTTTATCCACCTTATTCACTGAGTCTGGTACCATGAGACTTCTGGCTCTTCCGCAAGTCAAAATGACCATGAAAGGTAAGCATTTTGAATTGATTGAGGATATCAAGGCAGCCAGGACAGTGTTAACTAAAAACATGAAAGAGGGTCTAGAACTATAGGACAGTGGGATAAGTTTTTATGAAATAAGGGGAAATATTTTGAGGAAGGTTATCTTTATACATTACATTTTAAAGCATTCATTGTAGTTTTTGATCATCACTTGTAAATAAATACATAATGAATGTTGATACCTACAAGCCTGCTTGTGTTAGCCTATACTAGGAACAGGAAAACTAATGTTAGCCTATACTGGGAACAGGAAAACTAAATTTAAACAGTTATTGTAAAAGTAGAAAAGAACTTTAAGCATCATTGAATATAATTTACTTAATTGTTACAGAAGACAATTAAAGGACAAAAGGAATGTGTCAATGTCCAGTAGAGATTGTTGCAGTCTTTTCCCCTTTACCCATTCCTTTCCTTTTTAACTTCCTTCATCCTTCCTGTCTGTAGATATTTATTGAATGCCTACTTTGTGTTCCATGCAGTAAATACAAGAGGAAACAAAAGTCTATGTGGATCTTTTCTTCTTGGAATTTATTTCTCTTTTTATAGTGAATAAAGTAGGTATTATGATATTATAATATATTTGATATACCAACTGTTAAATGCCCATCAAGCCATAATGGCTTATTCTAGATCTGCAGTTGGGGTGCCCCTGCTTCCTGCTGGGTCATATGTGAGTATGTGCAGTTCTCAGCAGCCTCTAACCCGGCCGTATTCCCCCAGGTTCCACTGGCATGTGCTGGCAGAGTGCTGGGTGCAGACTTCTGCCCAAACCTGGAGGAGCCAGACCAGAGGCTGGAAGTCCAGGTTGGAGTCTTACTGTTTTATCAGCTGGGGGTGGTGTGACAGAAACAGTGTTCTACGAAGGCCATTTGGGTGTTGGCGGTGCTATCAGGGAAAGATAATCATTGAGACAGGTGTGAAGAGTAACCAGTGTAACATGTATGGGCAGCAAAAGGCTCTTTTCAGAATGAATTTTGTGTACCTGGCAATGTATTTATTCATTCAAAAAATATATTTTGACTAAGAATGTCGCTCAGTAGTAGCGCATTTGCCTAGCATGTGTGATGTTCTGGGTTCCACCTCCAGTATTGCGGTGGTGGGAGTGGTATTTTCATTTGTAGTAGACAGGAACATGATCTTTGAAGGTTGATTGCCTAGGTTCAAAAAAGTTACTGTGAATCTTTGGCAAGTGATTCAACCTGTATTAGCCTTAGTTTTCTCATCTATAAAATGGAGATTAACTACAAAAGGTGATTATGAAGTTTAAATAATCTAATTTATATCTAACAGGTAGCACTGGGACTGGCACATAAGAGGCATTTAATACGTGTTAGTTCTCATCATCTCTTAGAATCATCATTATCATGTGCTAAACTAGGGATATGTTATGCTTCCTGTATTTTGATTTCCGAGTTCACAACAGTAGCTATTCAAGTGGGCACATCACAAGAAAAGCAGGACTTTAATGATAAATATTGTGCGTCTTTATGAATTGAGAGATATGTGTAAAGTATATTTTTCCTAAAAATGTTGGTTTCAATTTTAGTTAATTTTGTGTAGTCTTGAGGCATTAGAAGCACTTTATTGTCTTGTAGATTAAAAATATACATATAACTTCTTGGGTAGAGGCATGTCTCTATTTCTAATTATGTTTTAATTTTTGGGAACTACATGTGCCGTTGCAGAGATACACACTGAGATTTCAACATGGATGGCATCTAGTATGAGCAAACCTGTATTATTATTATTTTTCAGGGGCTTCCACTTGGCATTGTTTTTCTAAATTTTTAGGCTTATGGCATGAATATAGTGAATTCAGTTTTACAACATTTTTACTGATTTAGATACCCCATGTGAGAAAAGAAAACTTTTAAAAATTGACTTCTTCACAGCAGGAGTGAGGGAGAAAGTGGTGGAAGGGGGGAGGTTTCAGTTTTTATGGCACTGTCGGGTATACCGTCTCTTGCACACCTGCTCTTGGCCTAGGAAAGACCACCTGAGCTTTGCTGTGCTCCAAGCTGGTACCGTCTGGGTGGTGTATGGCTGTGGTACAATAGAAAGACAGGTGTGTAACATATGAGACATGATTGTGTATTGCCTAGTTCTAGAAAGCTAACAGCTTGTGTGTGACACATAAATGCAGAGTGATGGAAGACTTTTCATGGAGAGTAGTCTGATCCTTGACCTCTCTGGGTAGGACGAGTGATGTTTTTCAAACACATCACCTGCAATGATATGTTATGAGTGACTGTTGGATAATCTGTTTTTGAACCTTGAGTTACAGCATGAAGAGAATGGGTTTTACAGATGTGAAAGTGTGAAATAAAACGGAAAAAGACCTAGGGAACATGGTAATGTGACATAATAAAGGAGAAAAAGTGTATTTATTAATTCAAGTGAAACTTTGGCTGTAGGTAAGCATTATGTGGTTGACAATTCAGTATGGGTTTTTCAAAACAGATCAATTTCTTGGACAAAGTGATGAAAATAATGATATTTTTGGATTTTTCGTTTGGAACATCATTTTGGTGAACTGAGTAAAAAGGTTGAGTGTGTTAGAAGACTGTCAACTCTGGTAAATTGGTGAATTAACTGAGACCCACTTAGGCATCCTCTTTCATTTTCCACTTTTTTTCCCCCTGAATGTGGCTTCCACACGTTTTAAAAACACAGTGCCTACTACATCCATCAAGTTGTAATAAACTTTACACTTCGTATGTACTTCACCAGCTAACAATTCCAGGAGTACTTTTTAGCTTTGTCTCATTTCATTCTTGCCATGGCACGTTTCTGTCTCTTTTCTTTTTTATGTAGTGGGGAACAAGCCATTTCTAAATTTTTAGTCTAGCTCGACACTTCAGGCAACTCAAAATCTGTGTAGGGCTTGCCAGAGTTGTCTACTTTTCTTGGTCGGATCTTAGGTTTTCCTCTAGGGGTGGGCATTGTAACCACTAGGGATTTACTCTTTGACCTCTTGATTCTGAGGATAATCTCCTGTAAGCCTCAGTTTAGGAGCAGTGGTTTCTTTATCTTTTCTTAAAAAAGATTTTCTTTTAGATATATACCCTCATATGCGGCTTAGTTTTATATTTTAGCTGACATAAGTTCTCATGCCTATGGAAACATCTTCCTCCTACTTTCTTCCTTTAAAACTTTTACCTTTTATCCCTAAAATTTCAGATTTCTTTTCTTTTCTTTTCTTTTCTTTTCTTTTCTTTTCTTTTCTTTTCTTTTTGGGGGTACTGGGGATAGAACTCATAGCCTTGCACTTGCCAGGCGAGAGCTGTACCACTGAGCTATATCCCCAGCCCAACTTCAGATTTCTTAGTAGTAATGTAATTTAACAATGCTAGAATTCCCATTCTCTTCCATGGATATATCTTTGACTCTGAATGCCTGTTATCTTTCAAATCTGTGTGTGGTTTCACCTTTGTGAGGGTATCTATTTTGGTGTTAATGTTTGATTTAGTAAAATCAAGCCTTTGAATCACTAACTTTATTTTCTTTAGTTACTTTGTTATAGGTATGAAACTGGGTACTTACTCTTTAGCTTAGGAGGTTAACTGATGTGAAATAGCCAAGAATTGTGCTCTTAGGCAATTATCTTCTAGGAAATGGTTTTTCTAGTTTAGATTGCCTTTAATTGCTGATAAATATTTTATTTTTTAATCAGAGAAAAGTTAACTTTCTTAGCCTAACTGAGCCTTATCATATATTAAGTTGTCATAGTTAGTTTAGTACAGTTCTTTCCTTGCTTGGGAATTCAAAATGTGAGGTTTGACTTAGTATTTTTTTTACCACTGAAGTGCTTAGAAAATTAGAGTAAATAATGAACCAATATTTCAGTACCAGATTAGACACAATTTGCTGTGATGTTTCATAAACCACAGATTCCTTTCTTCTGTAAATGTGTGAAGGATCACTTTTTTTTCCAGACATACCGGGGTGCAAGTGTAAATTTCCATAAAATTTAAATGAGGTGCTTCCTGTAATTAATGAACAATTGTGGCTGCTCTCTGGTCTGCATTGTAATTAACCGTGATCAGGCTTGTTTAGTGATGACACTGTTCCTGTAATAATTTGACAAGCTACTGTGAATTTGCCAGGTTATTAAACAACCTGCAGCATTCACTTGGAGAATCATAGGGACAAGCTTGGAGGCCACTGCTGTTAGTTAAATGCACCATGAGAGTGAACCAAAAGCTATCTCTTGAAGTCTATCAATCACTACAAGCAGATTTAAATTCCAGTGATTTTTGGATAACTAACTTAATTTTATATGGGGAGATTTGAAAACTTTTATTACACGATAAACCTACTGGGGCAAAGCTGATCATTTTTATGAACTCATAATGAAGCCTGCAAATTCTTTGTATTGTAAATACCAGCATGTACTAAACAAATCTGAGATTTCCCTTGCCACCTTTTTAAATAGGTATAATTATTTATTTGTAAAACTGCCCCCCAACATCCTCAAATAGATGTTCATTCTTTCTCTCTGTCTCTATGTCTGTGTGTCTGCCTGCCTGCTTCTCTTTTCTGTTAGAAACAACAAACGACATTGTGCTAAGTGGAGTTATGTTGCAAGTAAAGTGATTTAAGTGGACGAGTAGCCTTATGTCCTTGGTCACTGGTGCGCCAGCCCCCCAAGTCCCTTTCAGGATAACAACTGTTCAAAACGTTACTGTCTAGTTACTGTGGTGTCTTTCATTCAGACTGTGTTTATTGACTAAACCGCAAGGATTCCTGCCCAAAGTACCAGGCGGTCTATGCTTGACTGATTTTGATTTTCTAACATCAGCCCTGGGGTTTATTTGAAAAATGTACATACACTGCAGCTTTAACAAGTCAAGTGATTGCATGTTTTTGACCAGAGTTGAGTATATCTGATGATCATTAAATGGGTGGGGGAAGGGTAGAGAATAAGGGTAGTAGTCATTGTACTGTTGCAGAGTGAGTGTGCGTGTGTGTGACACATGGTTTTTGTCTTTTCATCTTCTCCAAGAGCCAGAAAGTTTCCTGCCGTTCTCTTTCCAGCTATTGACAAATGATTGCCAGATGTGAGATCTTTGCAGTACTCTTTCCCTCAGCAAACCTGCAGCGAAGGGATATTTGATTCTCCCTTGCCCATTTCATCTCCTTTCCACATCTGCCAGGGACACACAAGCAATACATCCCTACATGAGAGTTTAAAGTTTATTCAGCTCCCTTTCCCCCTGTGATAAAGAATTTGGAGACAACAGAATGAAGTCCATATGATGCTCTCCCAACTTCACTGAATGAAATTAGTTGTTTATTTTACCTGTCTACCTCTTAGTAATTCAACTATTGCATTTTAATTTCACTTCATGGAAATTTTGATGTAAATCTGGAAGTGCTAAGAGTTCCCTTTTGTCTGCTTGCTATGAGTATGCCACTACTACCTTCCATTTGAGCCCCTCAATTCTGATAAAACTGAGATCGTCAATTATATAGGGATTCCTAGTAAAGCAATTATAATCTAAAACTGTCAAAATGTTAAGTGTTGAGAAAATATTACATATGGAGTGTCCAATAGAATTTAGTAGTCATTTAGGGATTAAAAATCAATCTATGAGAGGGGGAATTCAACTTAATGGCTTGAATACTTTACCTTGTGTTCAGGTCCATTGTCAGAGTTGATACACACAGACTGTAGTTTTAATCACAAGTAGAATATAAAGAGAAAGTACTGAGTTTTGGGGGCATGTAAAATTAACCCATGTAGGCCACACACAATCACTAACATGCACAGAAGCCTTTTGCATCTGCTTAGAATCTGTGTTGATACTGATTTTTTTCACCCTCATCTCAGTTTGAAAATATTTTCCAAATGCCCTTATAGCTCATGTTCGTATTATAGGGTGGGCTGACACAGGTGGCCTTTCTGTTTTCCTATTATATTTTTTGGCAAACGAAAAGGCCCCTTACTCCCCGAATAAGATCAGCATTTTTAAAAAAACATTTAAAAAATAATCCATAAAATGTCTGCCACATGTTCTCTAGTTTATGGAAATGTTTTCCAAATTAGAGCCTACTAGATTCTTACTGTAAAAGTGCTAGTATGTTTACTATTTCTGCTACCTTCTTAGCTACTTGTCATTAAGTGGATTTATATTTTTATGTGAAATAAAAATGAGAACTTTAACGGTTGAGTTTCTGCACTGAGCAAAAAAATTTTGTATATATTTTGTTTTTAAGGAAATCACGTTACAAACCTATATCTTAATTAACACAGGAAAATAGTGAAGTTTTATTGCAGTATTTTCTTTAAACAAAATCAGTAAAATAATATTGGTAAACAAAACCTACCCAAAACAACAAAAACACCTGGTAGCCTCTGAAAACAATACATTTTACTAAGTCTAGGTGAATGGATAGAAGTGTTTACCAAGCTACCAAAATTGTTCTATGTTTCTATTGAAAGTTTGTATTGAATAGGGTAAAACAGTGATAACGAACAGCCGCAAGCAGGCCATAGGTTCACTACCACTGGAAGATAATCATAATTGAAGATGAAGGCAATGCTTTCAAACTGTTCACTCTTTTTAAAAAAATGATGGTGTTTGTGATGGAAGGAATTAAGTTTAAACAATACCCCCAATAAAATTATCAAAAGTAAAAAAGGTCTGTGGAATAAGTTTGTATTATTATTGTTCTTTGCATTCTCCTAGGACTGACTCTGTCCTAGGCACTCAGTAGACACAAATAGTTGGGAAGGTGGAGGCAAAGAGCTCTTATATAAAACAAGGTTTAGGAACTCTTGTTGCAGGATCCATGTTCCTCTGAATTTAGATCACTTCACCGAATTTACCCTCACTAATGGATTCACTAGTTTCTTATGCCTTCCTGCCATTTCTTCACTGTGGTTACTCTGGGGGAGAGAGAGGTACTAAGCAGTGGAAGTGTCATCCGGCCTGCGCACCTAGGGAATGTCCTTCAGAGGACAACTTGTCACCAGCCGTCAAAGAAGAGAGTGGCTTTGTGGTCTCTGAACATCTGGCAGTGCTGCACAGGAAGCTGAGGGGGTGTCATTAATTGTGATGAAATAATTTAAACCATCAGGAATAAATGAGGCTGTTAAGCTAAGTTCAGATTCCATTTGCCATGCACATGTGTCTAGCAGCCTGTGTGCAGTTAAAAAAATTGAATTATATTAGCTCATGAGTAGAAGTGAAACAGATATTGTAAATGAAACAAGTTGCTGTGTAGTGATGACATCCTGTTGAAAAATTTCACAGAGTTACAGTTTTTAGGATCAATATGTGGAAAGTGGTACATTATTTAATGAATTTATATATAAATGTTTTCTTAGGATGCTGAGGAATATAGTGAGGACCAGTGGTTTATGGGCACACAGTGCAATTAACAAGGTGAATGAGTATCAAGAAGTAAGGTGCATAGGCTGGGGATTCTTAGCCTGGCTGAGTTGATACTCAACTTACCTTTCCATATGAGTATGTGAGGTGCCCTTACTTTGAAAAGTTTGGAGGGCATTTCTCCAATGACCAACTATGCATGTCTTTTGGAGAGCTTCTGACACTTCGGTCATACCCATGGATTTTTCCTTACAATTAAAAACAACTGGGTGATTGATTACTCCTCAAGCAGATTTAACATACTTTAAGACTTTGCACAGTCGGTAAATATGATTTCAATGTAATTTTCAAGTGCTATGTAAGGTGAAAGCTTCAATTTTCTTTAGAAAGGAAACTGTCAGGTTTAGAATGTCAGAGCTACTCTGAGGTTTTATGAACTAAATTAGGCAGTAGTGTGTAGATTCTACAGTATGTTTCGAAGATCAAAGTCATTTCTTTATACACAAGCAGAATTCTCAAAATTGAACTTTTATTTGAAAACAAACATGGAAATTTGAAAAGTAAAACGAGGTTGCTTAGGTACAGAAGACATTTTTGAAAAAATCATTGGAAAGGTAATTCCTCTGTCAGAAAAAAGAGATGCAGGCGATGGACTGGAACTCTAGCAAGCTTTGGACAAGACTTTCACTGCAAAGATTTTCTCTCTCTTTGCTCTTTTAGTCCTTCTGTTACTTTATTGCCTTTTTCTTTTTCCAGTTGTGTGTCTTCCTTTTTCCTTCCTTTGTTCTTTCTTCATGTCCTTTGCTCCTTTTCTATATTCTCACTTTACATTTTTGTCCTTTTTTGTTTCTCTTTACAACTTATTCTTTCTCCATTTTCCATACAAGTGATTTTCCATTTTGTTTTCATTTATTATCATAGTTTTCCTTCTACTATTGAAAAGATTCATATCCACAATTAATTTAATTTTAAAAATTAAAAATTTAGGTTGTATTTTTACATAAAACTGTGTGACTTGGTGGAATTATAAAAAGAACGTAAATGAAATGATCGGTTTTTTTTTTTTTTAAAGAAGAGTACTCATTGAGGCTGGGCGTGGTGGTGCATGTCTTTAATCCCAGCACTCAGGAGACTGAGGTAGGAGGAACATTGTGAATTCAAGGCTGGCTTGGGCTACAACATGAGTGCAAGGCTGACCTGAACTACATAGTCCAACCCTGTCGCAAAATACTAGGGCTGGGAGTTTGGCTCAGTGGCTTAAGCACCTGTCTGGCGGACGCAAGGTTGGGAGTTCGACCCTGGTGCTAAAGGAAAAAAAAAAAAAGAAGACTCATGGAGTTGTCCCTTTCCCTGGAATCCTGAATGAAATTACTACTGGTGGAAGTCAGCCAGAAGTTTGTGGCTCTGAGGTACCATCTTCCTTCCTTCTGATACAGAAGGCTTTCAAGTTGAAACCCTTAGGTTCCCTGACCTCAGACTTACTTGAAATCTAACAGAGGAATCAGTAGTTAGGACATTGCTTTTATGTATTTTTACCACTGAATTTCATTTTTATTGATGAGATTGACTAGAAAGACTTGAGCTCTTCAGTGCTTGTTGGCACTGTAAGAAGAATTAAAGATCTTGCCTATGTGTAGGGCATTTTTCCTACCATATAGCTAATTAGAATGCAGTGTTGTCATTATATAATTTTCCTAGCTTCTAGTGGTGATGCAGATAAAAATTTACATAACTTGACAATTTAAATATTGTTTACCTTAAATCAGTTATATAATTTCCCCCCTAGAATAATGAATCCGAGGTCAACATTGAAAATTTTAAACAGCATATGACTATGCTGTTCTTTTTTACTTCATTTTGTATTCTTTAGTGTCTGTGTTTCTCAAAATAGATAAAATGATAGTACATTCAGGAGTTGCTTGAAGTTTTATTTTGGAAATGTGTTAGTAAATACAGAAAAAAGTTTCATGAATGTAAGTTTTTTTTTAAATTTTCATGTGACTGTGAGATGAGTCTTTCTGCATATTTTCAGGACCTTTTTATTCTTCGATTACTGTAACTACATTTACCCTCTGTTTTAGGTGGCTTTAAATTAATATATTTCTGTATCTTAGTTTCTGTATTTTAGGTACATTATGGATTAAATAAACTTTGGCTGAATAGCCTGAGAATCTAACTACATTCTTCATTCTCTCAATTTCAGTGTTTCTATGAGAGAACATTATCTCGCTCTCAGATGATTAGTTTAACGTAAGCTACTTATGTTGGGAACTGCCACTATTAATATAAGAAGATGAGTATGTTTACTTCATGTGAATTGTTAAGCCATAGCTATAGGGTTTTCTTAAGAAGGAAGAGAGGAAAACCAAAAGTATTTTAATTCTTACCTTGGATAGAGAGAATTATATGTTTGTATGGACATATGCATGGGTTGTGTGTGTGTGTGTGTGTATATATATACATATATATATATATACACATACACACTCATAGATATGTATATATACATATATCTCATATGTCCATAATGTTTAAAGAATTGCGATGTTCTCAATATTTTATTGGTGTTCATAATAATATATTTAGAGCACATAGTCTCCCTACTTCTGCTTGATAAAGGAAGAAAAAATAACTTTGTTAAGGTTATATAATGGAATCTCAATTTGTGTGTTAGATTGTTTCAGATTTAGTATTTTTTCACATTATTTTAAAATTTTAAAGTGGGAATTATCTGAATTATGTAAGCAAATATTTTTCTTGTACAGATGCAAGCCTAGAAATTTTAATAAAATCACATAATAAAAACATTCTTTGTTTTTGATGTATCAGAGCCTTTTAAGATGCTGTTTGTCAGGTTTTATTTATTTATTTATTATTATATTTATTATTATTATTATTATTTTTTTTTGCGGCACCAGGGATTGAACTCACAGCCTCACACCTGTCTTTTGAGGCAGGGTCGCACTGTGTAGCTCAGGCCGGCCTTGTGCTCGCGTTGTAGCCCAAGCCGGCCTCGAACTCACAACGCTCCTCCTACCTCAGCCTCCGAGTGCTGGGATTAAAGGCGTGTGCCACCACTCCTGGCTGTCAGGTTTTATTCTTTTAGAGATTAGTAAATATTAGTAAAGCAATGTTCTATTTTTTTAGTCAAAGAACATGATGTAACTCAATTTGCCCTATGTTCTATATAATTCCAGTGAATGTAAAGAATCCAGGTATGTGGTCATATCTCTGTACAGCTGGTGTTGGAGAGCAATGCAGGGAGGCTATATCTTTAGACATGGTAGTGGTCTTTGGAAGTTCCCCCATGAAAATAACTCATCTTCTTGCATGCTGTGTGAAAACTGCTAACTTGATGCTAAGAAATGGAATTTTTGGGTCTGGCTTTTTATTTTTTATCTTCTTTTATTGTACCTAGTGTCAGATAGTGTAGAATGTTGCTCAGAAACTCTTAGTGGGGTGTGTTAGCACATGCCTGCAATCTCAGCACTGAGAGAAGCTGGGGAAGGGGGACCTCAGGAGTCCTTCCAGGGGAACTTAGTGAGACTCTGTCTCAAAATAAAAAGTAAAGAAAGGCTAGTGATGTAGTTCAGTGATAAGAGTACCCATAGGTTTGATCCCTAGTACTGTTAAAAATAAGTTTACTACTCTTGTATATTAAGAATCAGAAATAGTACCATCTAAATAATTTTTGTTTCAAAAGAAAAGCGCCATTGTAGACAGATGAAGAACGGAATGCCCAAGAACCTGACAGTGTTACTCTTCAGTGTCAGTGAATGAATACCAGTGGCTTTTCCTGGAACACAAAAATAGACCAAGTTCCCTTGCAATCATTTGTTACTACAAAAACCATCTTTAAGTGTCTTTTTGGTTATGATACTATGTTGCATCCTATAAAAAATAAGCTGAACAGATAGGCACTCTGCCCTTTAGGAGTTTGTAATCAAAAACAGACAATGTAACTGATACCTATTGTTGTATTAAGGTCTTACAAATAAACATTGATTACATACATAAATACAAGTTTTATATCAAAGAGAACTAAAACTCTTTTTGCTTGCCTGATTAAATAAGTAAACAGACATCCTTATTCCCACAGTGAAACTATCTGTGGAAGTTATAAAATGACTGAACTAAAATAATCCTGACACCAGGATACTGTATTACATTGTTATTTTTTAAGGGGTTTAGAAGAGTGCTGGAATTACTATGATGTCACTGATAGCTTATTTTAGATGGGTCTGGAATCAGAGTTGTTTTATCTTTCTGGTTAAGAAATTTGGATGAGTTGAATTTTCCTCCATGTCTGGAATTTTTCTGTTTCCAACTGTTGATGATAGTATTTGTGGTTACAAATGAGCATCCTGGGGGGTAGTTTAAAATTTTTATACCAGCCCCCAATGTTAGTAAAAATCATGTATTTTAAATTAGCAGCCATTTTCTTTCTTCTAAGTCACTAGAATCTGTATCTTAAAACAAATCTATGGGTTTTAAATTGATGGTATGAGATGAACTTATATATCCAACAGGCTTTGTCTAGAATATTGCTAAGAAGAAGCAGGTTCAGAACTTTGGGATGAACAGTTGCAGGTTTGGGTAAATCTGTAGCAACTAAAAATAAGGATGTAAATGTTGGCAGGAGGAAATAAGTCTTAAGTTTAATAAAATATTTTCTTTCTGCATGCTTCATTAATGCAAGATATTTTAACAGTCATTAAATTTTTGAGGTGAGGGGTAACTAAAACCAGGAACATTAAGAAGACTAAACATGAACCCAGCACAAAGTTCAAGACATTAAAAAAATGACAATCTCTACCCTGATGTAGGTGTCTGTCTGTAAATTAAAGCATGTGGGTGCATAAATTAATTAGAAGAACAGTCACTGATATAAATCAAACTTATTTGGTACACTGATGAAATGAGCATTGTTTATAGGATTATCTTGTTATTTAATCTCTTCTGTGTAAACTTGGCTGGTTGGCATTATGAAGTAATAATACAATTATTGTGATGATGTTATACTTTTTCTTGGTACAGGTCTGATCCTGTAGTTCTTTCATGACTGGGATTTGTGTATATAGAAGAGCATAAGAGCTAGAAATTTTAATTAGCAAGACTCCCCCACCCCGGTTGTATATGTGTATTTATTTTTGTATCTCAAAATGTCCCTCAAGGTTTTATTCTTTTTGAATCAGTCGTCTACTGACCCTAGAAAAATGAATTGCCTTCAGATATTGTTTTGTTAAAACTGTGAAGTTCATTAGAAGAGCTACCTGTTGTCTTCCAGCTATTCTGGACTGTGCTACTGGGTCACAAATAAAAAGAAAGTTTTACTCTTCTGTGAAGCCGTTAGGAATTTTTTGAATAAACAAAAGAGGTTTTCTTTGATGTACAAAGGAATTTTGCTTATAGCTATTAGTCACTCAAGTCCATGTCTAACACATGCAAGGACCATTTCTTATCTTTGTATGAAATTTGCACCCCAGTCAGCTAGAGAACAGAAAATGGAAAGGGGGACAGGAAACAGTCAGGAATCCTATGGAAAGAAAAATTGTTAGTTTTAGTCAATATATTAAGAACTTTTTCCTAGTGAGTTTCACTGTTTAATTCACATTCTCATCCTTCTGAGTGACTCCAGAAAGTTGGTTTCTTTATGTCCCAAAATGAAAACTTTGCTTTGGAATATTAAAGATACACATTTGATTGACTTTGCTTTCACATTGCTTAACCGTTCATAACGTTCTCTTATTCTTTAATAGAATTTGACAGTGGTGTCCAATAAATTAACTAATAAATTGTGGGGAAAAATTCAATAGGTAATTCCATCTTTTGTTAATGGAGTCTGATGACTGGAATTTATTGTTTGTTGTCCCTACTTAATTTCATAGTGGATTTAGAAAACAGTCCTTTTAGGATTATGCGTGGGGCAATTGTGAATGTGATTTGACTTCTTTAATAGCCAGTACTGATATTAAACATTTTTACTTTAATAAATCAAATACTTGAATGTATTATTTTTAAAAAATTTGGTTTTAATAATAGGGTCAAAGATCTCACTGCTTCAGCCGTGATTGTCTATAATGCCATAGCAACATCCCTGACTGTTAGCAGAGTACATATTATTTCTGTGGTTTTGTGAATCAGTAACCACTAAAAGATTTCAGACCAGACACCCCTGAATGATTTGTTCAGAGTTTGTTTAATAAAAAGTGGGGTAAGACAACCTCACAATATGTGTATGGATACATTTTCACTGTTACACTTGGCTCTCTTGTGAATTATGCAACTTGGATTTTCACTCATTGTTAAACTATGCAGATATATTTGACAAACAAGTATTAAAACCAGGGTATCTGCTGACTGGAGCAGGAATATGGTAGAACAGGATGCTTTTGAGTTGAAGAGGTGACCAGCAGTGAGCCAACTGATCTCTTCTACTCCTTGACCAGGGCCTGCTTCTCAAATCTGGTGGGAAGCAGGATTGGAAGAACTCTACACAGTATTTGGCTGTATATCCTATTCCTAACTGATAGAGCTGATTACAAACTGGAGTATATCTGTCTCTCTGTCGAATAGAAGCCTCAGTGATAAAGGTAAAGACTGATGTGGGTTTAAGACTCCATAAGGCACACTTCAGAGATTTTCTGTTAAGTATGGTTTCTCCCTGGGCTGTCTGTTCTGGATATGCCTTTTTAGATCCTTTCTTTTATCCTTTTCCTTTAACTGTGAGTTATTTCATTGCCTCATCTTTTTCTCTGCTTTGATATAATCAGTTATTACTTTATCCATTGACTCTAGACTTTTTGAGAGTTGACTTAACCTCAGTTATCCTGCAGACAAATCAAGACAGTGGCTTTCATGAATGTAGTTTGTTTGGGGAAAGATCCAGAGTAGGAATGAAGCATCAGGGAAAAACCAATGAAAAGACAACTCATTGAGATGATGAGTACTACTGCTCATGAGTGCTTATTCACGTTGGGGCCTTCTGATGTACTTTGTGATTATGCTTTACAGGTCCTAAAAGAGGGAAATGTTTACCTATTGGTTCTCATTTTCCATTGATCAGTGTGGTTCTCTGTGCAGTAATTTCTCACACTTCTACCTTATACATATGCATCTTTCAGTTTTTCAGGAATTATAAAGCACATAGGGAAAGCTCAAGGTGAAGTGCTGGTTAGCTGTTATTGGTAGAAATTAATGTGGCTAGAACAAGCCGTGAAGCAGAAATTTTAGTAGTGCACAGGAACCCACATATGGTTTTTTGGTTTTCTTCTAGAAGTATAGAGTTTTGGAATATTTGCTATTCTGAGCCTTTCACTTAAAATATTCTCAGGTGAGTTGGGCTATTCCTTTAACTATCACACTGTTATTTGAAAAGACTATTTGCATTTTCCTTAGTCTTAGCATAGTTCTTAAAACATTGGTCATTCACTATTAAGAACAGAAGGATCTGGAATAGGTAATGCATTGCCCTTTCATCAGTACAAGTCCAGTGTTTATTCATACTAAAACATAAAGCCTTTGTAGAAACTGTCCAAATTATATTTCTGTGTCCATGATTTTGGAATATGGGAAAGTTGTTAATTGTTCCACAACTCTTAACACTCTTCTTTAAAAAAAAAACAGAGAGAGAGAGAGAGAGAGAGAGAGAGTGAGAGAGAAAGTTATTTAGCAAACTTCTGCCACAGGGTGAAGCTCTTTTAGATGTTCAAAAATGTACTTGGACCTTTACTGTCAATTCCCAAATGGTCCCAGCAATGGCAGTAGGTATAGTTAATGCTTCTGTCAAACCATGAGAAGCCTAAATTAGTGAAGATTTAGACAATAGTGTAAGGAGAGACTGAAAAGTACACCCCAGGAGATTGAAACATTCATGCTTTCAGTATTTATTTGACAGAAGAATTTATTTCAAAATCCAATTTCTGATAGATGCAGTTGTTACACAATTTTATATATATATATATTGGAGTCATGGTCCAAAAACATAAGGTGAGCTGTTATCATGAGTCATGAAGAGAAGATTGAATATCAAAGTTCCAAAATGCAGTTAAATTCTCTAACACTTTTTTCCTTCTTATGAGTGGATGAACTGATTTTAATTTCTTTTACTGTGCTTTGTGATTTCTTTTTCTTCGTAGCTATTCTTACCTATGAAGAAATACATCTTGATAGTTTAAGAGGATAGAGGAGAACTTCTCTGTACAGGTAGATGGAAAAGATAAAGCACAAATGAAGTATTTACCATTGTATATGACATACTATAATATCACCAATAAATTATGTTTTTAAAGGTAAAAGACCAGGATAAAACATAGGAAGACAGATTTTAGTATGAACTCATAACTGTTACCACATTTTCAATTGATTGGGAGCTGTTACTTAGTGAGATGTCTTTCTGATTTGCTGTTTTGATCCAATTCAAAACAAACAGTACTCAAATGTGAGGTCCTGAGTTTGATTCCTGGTCCCCCCCCCCCGAACCCCATAAAAAATATACAGTACTGCTTCAACAAATAAAAAAATTGGTTTACTTTCCTATAACTTCCTATTGGTTTGAAAGAGTTACATGATTTGAGGTTAACATACCTTTAGGATAAAATGCAACCTTAAGGGTGTGATAGAATACACCATCTAGAGGATAAGGAGTTTCAGACTATAAAGAAAATAATTCTCTTTTCAGGCTCTTCAGGAACAATTTTCTACCTTATGGTTGGTCACTTTCAATGTATGGCAGTTGCTTTCCTTTATAATCCCTTGGTCCAGTCAATATGTATAATATTATGTAACTTATAGTTACTTTATAACAAAATATGTCAGCTGTGGTTCTTAAGTGGCTGATTTACAGTACATGTTCCTCAGCCCCCAAAGTAGGTATTATGACTAACTTGAACTCCAATAGACAAGCATTTTTCTTTGTATCAAAATTTTGTATCAAAATTATGTGTGTGTGTTGGGGGAGGATCTGCAGAGACAGGAGGAATAGTAACCCACTGTGTCAATGTACTCACATACTGATTGATCCATTTGTCATCTCTTTTGCATCTACTTGGATTGTTGTGAATTACTTGCTTGCCCTGTGAGATGTGCTCTCAATTCTAGTAATTTAAAATCTGTGAATCTATTAAAACCATATTTGTAGCTCTAAAAAAATTGATATTCGCTGGGCAGTTTGCCCAACAAGAGCAAGTCAAAGAGATCATACACTTACCCTAAGTAACAACGACAACCCTGCCAATTCTTTGAAAGAATACAGCAGACCCAAATTATACATCTATTGGTAAGGGAAGACAAGAAAAGAACTCAATATATAAAAATTAGGAAGTGAATTCTACAATAATAGTTATAATAATGTTTCAAGATGTGATTTCAACATAGACCTACTCATTGAAGTAATAACAGCTTAGATGGGTTTTAAATGGTTTAAAGCACGTTGTTAGGTATGTTTACCCCCTTGTAACAATGGACCTTGAGATTGCATGAGGTTAGGACAGCCACCTCATTGTTAGAAGGAAAAAGTGAGTCCCATCGTGGCCCAAATGATAGACTGTAGTCGCAACTTGGTCTTCTGATTTCTCATAGACAGGTCTTTTCATAGGTTACTGAACTAGCATACTTGTCTCTACAGTATGCCAGAAGCTGGCAGTACAAAGATTCGTAAGAATAATCCAGTGTTTCCAGGAGAGCTCTGCTAAACGCAGTGAATGGAAAGGAACTTAATGTTAAGAGTTACATTGTGATATCAAGGGACAGGTTTAGTCCTGTTCATCTTCAGTATCTCAGCACCAACCAGAGTGCCTGGCAGTTAGAAGGAAGTTACCTAATAATTGTGTGATGAATGAATAAAGGTGCTAAGTGCTGATCTTTGTACTGTGGAGTCAGAGAGTACAGGCAAACCAAGGAAGAATTTACACGGAGGATAAAATTTTAGTCAAGTGTTTGAATAGATAGGGCGAGATATTTTGTAGCAAATCAAATGAAGAATAAACATGTTCTACTAAAAGCTGCTCTCTTGGTGGGCACGTCAAATTGTGTTCATTTTTGCTTATCCTGCTGTCTAGTTTAGTGTTCTGTCTATACTAGACTCTCAAAATATGTACTATATTCCTGTCTCTAAAAACTTGAAGCAGACTTTTCTTTAGCTGTTGCTTGGGCGTGGTGGCACATGTGTGTAATCCCAGCCACTTGAAGCCTGAGGCAAGAGCATCACAAATTCAAGGCCAGCGTGGGCAACTTAGTGAGACCCTGTCTCAAAGTAAAATAAAAAGAGCCTGGAGATAAGAGTTCAGTGGTAGAATGCCTGCCTAGCTTATAGAAGACTCTGGCTTCAATCCCCGCCCCCAATCTGGTTAAATGTTTTGGATCCACAATATTTCTTACTTAGTTATATCTATCTAGTATATGCTGGAGAGAAAACAAAAGTTTATAAAAAGAGTAAATACCTCATTTAATGTAATAACTATGTCAATAAGAAGTTGAAAGTACGGTTTGTTCAGATAATCCTCACTTTCTGATAATTGGAAGTTAACTTTCTTTCATGGGTTGTTGAGGGTGACTGGTTCAAAAGACTACATTTGGCATGAAGTTAGAGAGTCATACTGTTAATTCTTAGTTAACTAGTGTTGATTAAATTTTCCAGTAACAATACTTTACTTGTTTGTTCTGCCTATCTCTGTTGAGTACAGCATGGAGCCATTAAGAGTCTGATTATTATGGATTTTATTCTTGTATAGGCCCGTTAGATTTGTGAAGGGAAAAACTCCTTGAATAAACATAGCCCTCCAGAATGTTGCTTAGCTGTTAAATAAATGGATGATGTTATTACGAAGGAAAACTTGGCTAAAGGAGGTAGGTCATCACATCTCATTACCATTCCTGGCTAAACAGCCAAAGCATGTATTCTAGTGATAGTAGTTTCATAACATTAATGTGGAGAGAGAGAGAGACAGAGAAGGGTGGGGGTGAAGGAGGGAGGGAGGAATGCGAGCCTCTTAAAATTAGTATTTAGTTCTGTAATGAAATAGAAAACCTTACAGTATTCCTTGTTAGCTTAAATTCTTATTTTCCAGAATGAAATACCACTTTAGTACTAGTTCATAAATATTTGAATTTATATATATATTATGTATGCATATATATATGAATTTTATAATTGTAAACTCAAGCAAAAAAATAGTGAAAGAAAAATAAGCAAGTAAATGTCCACTTTAAATAATGTGATTACATTTAAATGAAACAGTTACCATTTCCTCAAAACATGAGAAATATGAGGATATATCACCTCAAAAAATATGTGAATCTTGCTTTGAATAGACAGGTGTAGATTATATTTTACACTGACAGCAAAACAGATAAACTTGCTGTTTACATAATTTTGGATCAAAAAAGCATGTCTGATTAGCAAGATGTATGCTGAAATGTTTAACTACAGAGTCACATCACCTAACAATTCTCAGTAGTGAAAGCTTACTTGTGGTTTTGTGAAAAATACTTTTTTCTTAATTGCCCAGTAGTTTGGATGTTGTTTAGTGTATTTTCAGTTGCACTGTAGCCTTCAGATAATTGAAAGTATTTGTCAGGAACCTTTTGTGTGCATATATTTTAAAACATTTCTTCTAATGAAACGTATTAAATATCTTTAGTATCACCCGCCTCTTTTATTGAAGGATTAATGATGTTGAGAAAAACAAAATAAAGTATCTATATAGAGTTCTAGGAGAAAACATTTGCAACAAAGATGGCATAGATCAAGGGAATGTCAAAATTACTGGAGTGAAGAAAACAGAGAATTGAAGATGAGACCAAAACCAGATAGAAATGCCCTCTGGCAAAATATAGCTCTGGAGAAAAGTATGTTACAAAGTAGAACTTCATAAGAATTTACTTTATGGAAAAAATAATACTAAAAACCACGTGACCTTCTATTTATTGAAATAGAAATTCAGATGTTATGCAAGAAAGAATTTACTCAAAGCAATTGTCAGTTCAGTAAAACTATTAAAATTACTTTTTTACAAATAAGTACATGTACTCATTTAAGTCAGGAAATTAAATTCATAAAATTTCAAGTAAAATGTTAACTAAGGTAGTTCCTTTAGTAGTACTTTGGCTTTTTTTTCTTTTTTCTTTTTATCTTTTTGGCTGTACAAGGGATTAAATCCAGGACCAAGGTACACACTAGGTAAACACTGTTACTACTGAGCTACATCTCTGGCCCAATACTTTCCTTGTTCAAAGCGTAACTAAAGGGCTGGGGATATAGCTCAGTGGCACAGCGCCTGCTTGGCAAGTGCAAGGTCCTCAGTTTGATTCCCAGTGCCAAACAAATAAAAACTAATTGTAGTGGCTTGTATTTTTTTTTCAGTTACTTACTGAGGATTTCTTAGGGGGAGAGTTCAGTAGATAGATTTTTTTTTAGGCTTGTAAGGTTTTTTTTTTTTAAATCAAATGTATAATTATAAAAAGATGAAAACGGGAATTTTTGGTCACAATTTTTAAAAAGAAGTTAGAGGACATTAGATAGCAAAATAGAAATAGTCTGCGGTCACTATGTTTAGGAATGCAAATATGATCATATTTATAAATGATCCCAACCAAGTGTCTAGATTTATGGTGTTCACTGGTTTGGCTTTAGAAGTAAAATTTGTTCTGATTAGAAAATTAACTTGCAAGCCAGGCGTGGTGGCGCATGCCTGTAATCCCAGCACTCAGGAGGCTAAGGCAGTAGGATCATTGCAAGTTCAAGACCAGTCTGGGATACAAAGGGAGTGTAAGGTCAGCCTGAACTACATAGCGGGACCCTAAAGACCTCCCCCCCTCAAATTGCATTATGAATTTTTATATTTCTAGTCTTAGCTATAAATTAACAGTGCCAGTCAAATATTTAATAGTCTTTTATGCTTGCTAATATGAGATGATTTCAAACAGTAAGATAATAAGGACTGTTAAAAAAAGTTTTAACAAGTCTACTTTGTATAAGTTACTAAAGCACTTCCCTGACTTACAAAAAATTCTTCAGATTCAAATAAATAAATACACATACTCATTTAAATAACACAAGAAATTGAATTCATAAAATTTCAAGTATAAAGTTAACTGAGATAGTTCCTTTAGTTCCTTTACTAGTACTTTAGTTTTTTGTTTTCTTTTTGGTGGTACAGGCCAGTGTTTGTGCAGCCTCAAATCAATAATTCATGGGTATAACTGAAATATACTAATGCATATATTTCACTTCATATGTTCACAGGAAACATTGCTGAATTGTAATCATTAGTGAAGCATGGTTTGTACATGTGTAAGCAGGAGCCATTTCCAGAATGATAGTGGTTGTGCAAATCTTGTTCACAACTGTGCTGAGGTGTTTTTGTATTGGTAAGAGCTCCCCATCTACCTGGTTCACCTCATTTCTTGATCTTATTAAGAGTTTTCTTATATCCTTCTATCCCTTTTCCTACCACATTGTACTATAATTCTTTTCTTATTCTTATCTGCAGTTAGGCTGTCATCATGCACTTTTTCCTGGCCCTGTGTCATTCATGTCCTCCAGTACACAGTCCAGTGTTTGCACATGTGTATCAGGTGTTTAAGGACAGCATACATGAAGTAATGGGAGGAATAGGAGAAAAACATTGTATTGGACTTGGGCTGTAGTCTAGTGATAGATCACATGGCTACTTAATGTGATGTCCTGGGATTATTCTGTAGTGCTTGCACACACATACACACACACATACACACGCATGCACAGAGTAAGCCTGGGGTATGCAATTTAATTTACAGATCAAGAAAAGGACAGATGATTTCACTAGAGTCAACTGTAGGTTCAGAGTTAGACTCAGTCCCCAACTACCTGCTTTGGGTTGTTTCCATTATTCTATTGATCAGTCTTCATCATAATGATGAAGTTGAGGTTAGGTTGCTTGAAGCCAGGTTTAAAATACTGAGCGTTTACTCTCAGAACAAAGTAGCATGTTCAACTGAAGACAACAAACTGCCTTTCCTTACTTGGTCTCAGCAGGTAATCCCTCTTTTTCCTGAATCCTGTTATAGACCCTCTTATTTTTGTGTTATTTTTATGAAATCTAACATTGATAAATCCTATGCCTAATACTAGACACCAGATCAGGATACGGACAGTTTATTGGAGTTTTTACCATGTAGAAATTTTGAACGTATAGTTTCTTCCTAAAAAGTGTACCCACTGTCCCAGCCAGAAAGATAAGGCTCTGAATTGTGAGCTAAAGTCACCATTTGGTGCAGGTGTAGTGGAACTTCACGCGACACAAAAGTTCTGTTCCCATGAAGTTACAGGTTGGGAAAGCTAGTAAGAATCATAGACATTCCAGGCAAAGTGCACTACTTGGGAAAGAATTGTCACTCTAATGATCAACAGTAGGGGCAGATGCTAAGAACTAGGTCTAGCACTGGAGGGAGGTCACCCTTTGGGCTCTTGGTACCTTTAGGTCAGTGACATGGAGCACTCTGGAGTGCAAGGTTTGAAATGAGCACTGACCTTAGGAGGCCAGAGTTCTTTTCTGGTCATGGTATTTCCCTTTTTCTAGGATACAGAAATAATGAAGCCCTACTAATTAGAGAAGTATGAGAGAGGGTGAAATTCAGGATTAGTGAAGTGTCTAGTTTGTTCAGCAGGTCCCTAATAATAGTAGCTAGCGAGTTGGGTTCAACCTCTTCTTAAGCGGAAGTTGCTTCCTTTCCTATTTTGGACCATACACATAGTATAGACTTCATGAGTAGAATCTGAACATGTTCCTGTTGCTTTAATAGTATATTTTTTGAAACAGAAAAATTGCTTATTATTATTATTACTACTACTATTTTTGTTGGGACTGGAAATTGAACTCATGATCTCATGCTTCTTAAGCAGGCACTGTGCCACTGAGCTACATCCCTCGGCTGAAAATTGCTTATTAAAGCAACGATTTCTTTAGAAATTCTGTTTTGTGGATGTCCACTTTAGATTGTTTTTCTTATGAAGTAAAGAAATAATATTCATACCTAACTCTTCAATTTAAAATTTTCTTCAGTAGATAGGTATTGCAGCAAGAATATTTGAATTGGGGGTATTGGGGACAGGATCCTTCTTTTTGAGAATTTTGGAATGGCTTTTTTTTTTAACCTGTGCAAAGTCACTAGCATGCAAATTATGGAGAGATACTATTTTAGAGTAGTTGTATTAAGAACTAGAATAATCATACAAGAAAATCACAGTGTAGAGATCATTTAGTTCAGTCCCTTGTTCCTGTGTAGTCAAAAGTAATACAGCTAGAATAAGTAACAACTGTGTTGGTAGATTAGATAGAACCCATGTTTGCATTAATTCAAAGTACAGTGAACTGGCTGTGGATTATTGGGTTTGTTTAAGGGACTGGTGTGTGTGTGTGGTATGTGTGTTAGGGATAATGTGGATATAATTGACTCATTTTATAGTGAGGCAGATGATCAGAAAGGACTAAACCACAGTAGACTTTGAACTTTTAAAGGGCAGATCGTAAGTTTTCCTGTTTATATCCCTACTGTTTAAGGCCACTGACTGGGAGTAGTAGTGACTTTAAAAGTGTTTGTTTAATGTTCGAATAAAAAATACTGATTCATTAGTCATCTAAGAATGGTGTTTCTGGGAAAGGAAAGAGTGAAAGTTCATTAGAGATTTATGCCATCAAACATTCATTCATTTTTTTAAATTGGTTGTTTTCACTCTTATGATGAGGTGAAATCTGGTCAGTTCTCTCTGGCTATGGCTCACTATAATTAGTATTTCTTTTAATGACTCCTAGAATTTAAGTAAACTATTAAAGAGATATGCTCTGATTACTGTAGAATAGAATTGGACCTTGCCCCTATTGTATGCTTTGGTTTAATTTTTTTGAGCCATGTGCTCTAAAATATTTTAATATGTGGCATTATTATAATATTTACCAGGACCAGAGTTTATTTAGAGGACGAGAATATCTATTTTGAGTTTTCTCCCTTGAAAGAGAGTTTTGAAAGTTTTAATAGCAACTTCCTTTTGTGTGTGTATGTGTCAGGACTTGAACTCAGGACCTTGTGCTTGTCAGATAGATGCTGTGCTGCTGAGCTATATTCCTGGCCCCACAAATTTCCTTTTGAATGGTAAGCTAAATTGCTATCACCTTGTCAGTCCCTAAATCCCATCTGTTTTTTTAGAGAAACATTTGCAGCTGTTCCAAATAACTGGTGGTTTAAAGACCATTGTTGGTGTGGTTTTGTACACACTCAAAACTTAGACACTAATCTGGTGTTTGTCTTTGAAGTTAAGGAGTTGGTTAAAGAGTTGAATTAAATAATTTCATATTAGTTTTATTCATTAAATCTTTTAGCTTAAAAACTTTAATTCTGTAGCAGATTTTTACAAAGTAATTTTTCTTTATGTAACATGAAACATTTTGAGAAATGTTATCAGTATTTTTTAAATTTAGTAGGAAATTCTGTCATAACAAATAACACATATTAGTCACTAAAAATAAACAAGAAAATGAGATTTTTAGAAGTTTGTGAATGCTTTAGTAGGAGTCTCTAAAGTGATGGTACTATGTTGGGACTGTGACTAAAGGAATCATGGAATAAGGAAACAAAATCTGTTTTTTTTTTCCCCCTCCTGTCTTTTTGAGACAAGGCCTCCCTATGTAGTTCAGCCTGGCCTTGAGCTTATTTTGTAGCCCAGGCTGGTCTTGAACTTGCAAAAGTTTTCCTCCCTCAACCTCCGAGTGCTGGCGTTACAGCCGTGCACTTCCATGCCTAGCTTTACTGCTAAACTTTAATGGCCTCTGAAATTGTGAGGCAAGGGATTTTAGAATCTTCTATTAAATGAACCTTTGCTTTTTCTTCATTTTAATCTTTGGGAAACTAGCATAGGCTACTAAAATTTATTAATGACTCTCCCGTATATTATTGAACTTGGTTTCCAAGTAAAATGGTGATTTAGTCAGGGTGGGTGGTGCATAATGTTTTATAAATAAGGAAAATGATTGTGAGAGGTTATGTTATTTACCCAAGGAGGACTAAAACCGAGGATTTTCTGTGAAATACTGAGTATATTATCCACTGCTTTATGTTTCTCTGCTGACATAGGAAAGAAAAAAGAACTTTCCTTTTTTCTTCTCACTAGTAGAGAAAGAAAGCTCTAGGTTACAATCTCAGTTTCACCTTGTGACTGGGGAAGATTTTTTTTTCTTAAATTTGAGTGAAAAAAAAGACAGAAAAAAAACACAAAAAGCAAAGGAGACCAACAACCAAAGCAACAAACCCAAAACAATTGGGAAGATTAATTACTTTCCTTGAGCCTCATTTTCCTCACCTATAAAGTAAGAATAATGGTGTTTGCATTTTAGAGTATTTAGAATTAAATGAGATCTTGTATAGCAGTCATATTGCCTAGTACATTGTTGTATGGGCACTCAATAATTTTCTTCTTTTTCCCCCTGTCCATGGAAGGCAACTCTAGTCCATGCTAATGGATATACTAAGCAGCTTATACTGTTAAGGAGTAGGAGGTGTATCTACAACCAGGAACTAATACGAAGCACTAGTAAGTACTACAGTAGGGCTGTGTATTAAGAACCAGGAAAGTGCAGATAAGAAAGCAATAGTGTTTTCCTGTGGTGCAGGGTTAGAAAGGAAGTGCTATTTGAGTTGATTCTTGATGGTTAAAAGATGTGGTACGTTCAAGAGAAAGAACATTGCAGAATGCATGATGAGTGTCGTGAACAGAATGTTAAATGCACAGTACAATTGGCAGCAACTGGTCAAGGGGTTGTTGGTGTGGCTAAAACTTACTGGGGCATGAGATGATAGAGTTCTCAAGTTATTTGCAGGGAATAATTTGGCTATATTCATTTAACAGATACTAACTGAGCATATAACTCTGTTTCAGGCACCTATTTGTTGCAGAGAGTATACTTATATGACAAAATCCTTTTGCCTTAGAGATGGTATTCTAGTGGAGAAGATAAATAAACAATAGGCATAAGAGATACAGAGTATAAGGAAGGTTATGAAGAAGACACAGCAGGGAGGACTCTTGTATGTGATGGTGTGATCAGAAATAGCAACTCTAAGGAGGTGACATTTGGGCAGAGACATGAATAAAGTGACAGAATGAACCCTACGTATATCTGGAGGAAAAGTCTTCTAGCAGAAGGGACAGCAGTTAGAAAGATCTTGATGTAGAAATGAGTGTGGTAATTTTGAGAAGCAGCATGGTTGTCCATGAACAAGGTCTTAAAATTTCAGAAGGGCAGCCTTTTTGCATAAAGTACAATAATACTGTTATTAGGGACCTCTGCATTAAGTTACTATATACACATGTGTGTTCTCCTGTGTCTCCTCCATCCATGCACCTTGACTTCTCCACTCACTCATTCATCTCTCCAACTAACCGTATAATCAGTATTTATTGAGTGCCTTCTATAGGTCAGTCTATATTCTACCCAAACTGAAGTTTAATCACATTCTAAAAAAGACTATTGAAATAGTCAGTGCTTAATATATTGGTCTGATCTACTTTCAGAAATTAGTTGATTATTTTGAGACAATGTAAACTATTACCTTAATATGTCTGTCAGGATATTGTCAGGTTAGTAGATCATATGTCCCCCAGTCAATGTCAAACTCTCAAAAGAAAGAGTGTTTAAGACAAAAGTATGAGGTTGGGGGCCACAAAAGATTGCCCTCCATATCTGGGTGAAGGAGGGTACCGACATTGTATGTTTGCTAGTTGGAGTGTTTGGGCTGAGATATTTAGTGAATCAGCGTGGTAAAATGAAGCCTTTCCCTAAGAGACAGACAAGGTTGTTTATTGATGCTGGGGAGGAAAAGGGTTGGGCACATACTTGGGAGACCTATGATCTTTCCCAGAATTTGGAAGGATAAGGAATTGCTAAGAATTTGACATTGGCACTGTTCCCTCTAATTGTGGCTTAGCCTGTTTGAAGGGGGAAAAAAAAAAGCCCATGGAATCCAGAAGGTAATATCCTGAACAATATGGGAGCTATTCATGGTAAAAACAAGCATGGAGCTAAGCACTTGGCTAGGCTAATGTGTGTTTTAGTTTCAGGCAGTATAAACCGAGGTGGCCTTGTTTCACAGTGGTATTTATGAAAATTAAAATATATTGGACCACTCAAGTTTTTTTTTCTTCCTTTTTCTCTATCTCCTGCTCTATAGCTGCTAATCTTTGTCCATATTTTGAAATTATTGCAAAACATAGAAGGACACATATTACTTAAAATGTTCATTGTAAATAGTTTAACAATAAAATATTTTCATTCGTTCTATATTTATTATTGATTTGGGGAACTTCTAAATTGCTAGATATTTGGCATGGTAGTGCAGATGTTCAACCTCTTTCCAGATTAGTGCCTCCTACCTGTGAATAGTCTGAATGACATCCGTGCTTTGGATCGCACAGTTCTTCATCTATTTTTGAACTGCTACTTTTCCTTGGTTTGTTTACAAGTAAATTATTTTATATGTACAATACATAAACTGTAGGTAATTGTGTTTACAGTATGAGCTGTGATGTCCCTGGTGTTCATAGTCTAATCTATGATATCCTGGATGTGAGGTAATAATTCCTTGATCTATTTGTGTATTTATGTATGTATAATATTGGGACAGTCTTCATCATATTTAGTGTTTATATATTGTTTCATCATGTAGAAAGAACAATCTCCTACAGTTTATTCCTAGTTCTTTCCTATTATAAATATAATCCTCTTCCTGGTTCACACTCATTCTCTTGAGTTTGTGTTCCGTTTCACCACCCTTTCCTGTCACTTTCTTTCAGAATGCAGCATTTATAGAGTTCTGCATCCTCTCATCCTGTTTCTGGTTTCGCTTCCTATGATCTAGCTTTTGTTTCTGCTCTTCTGCACAACAGCCACTCTGGACAGCTGATCTCTCATCTCATGTATTTTATGGACACATGTCTGTTTTTCACTTGTCTGTGACATTTGATGCTGCTAGATACTTTCACTGTTCCTCGTATTTCTGGCTTTAATTCTTCCAATTCTATCATTACTTCTTTCTTTCTTTCTTTCTTTCTTTCTTTCTTTCTTTCTTTCTTTCTTTCTTTCTTTCTTTCTTTCTTTCCTGGGAATTGAACACAGGGTTCTTTCTCTGAATTACAGCCTTATTTATTTATTTATTTAGTTATTTTTTAATTTGTAAGCAAGATCTCACTAAGTTTCCCAGGCTGAGGTTGAACTTGTGATTCACCAATTTCAGAATCCAGAGCAACTGGGTTTACAATCATGTACCATCATACCAGGCCTATGCTTACTTTTGTAATACATTGTTTTACTCTTTATTTTTTGGATCATGTTTAAAAACACGGGTCTTTTCCAGCTGTTCTGCACTGGGCTTTCTCCTGTATATTTTGCGCAATTGTACTTGTTCTTATTATCTTAAATTCCTGAAGATTTTTTATAATTACAAATCTGTTTCTCCAGCCTAGCTTTTCTATAGGTCTTCCTATTTATTTATAAGTTCAGCTCTTTTAGTTGATCCACTTCAGATCTCAGCCATTTAGAAACTAAAGTTTTCAGTGACTATACTTGCCCTTCTCCAGCCAACCTTGGCTCTGTGTTGAATGACTTCACTATTTGTCTGATATCTGCTCAGGTAAGAAACCAGAAAATCCTCCTGGACCGTTTCTTTTCCTTAGCTCATAATTTTTTTCCTCCAATTCCAAATGGCAACTAAATTAAGCTGTTTTAGTTCTTGTTCATCACTCTGCATTCCCAGTGCCTTCAATCTTGTAAAGATTTTTATTATAGAGGTTGTTGTTGAATGGGCACAGATTTAGAGGTATAGAAAACCATTAAATCCAGAAATCCTCCTGTACAACATCAAGCCTATAGTTAACATAAGGTAGTATATACACTTAGAAATTTATTAAGAGGGTTGATCTCATATCAAGTATTCTTACCACAAAATAAACACCCCAAACCCAAAGAGACACAGTGTAACATTTGAAAGTAAAGAGCATATTTATCACATTATAATGATGATAACATGTAAATACTTACGTCCAATTCATCAAATTATAGCCATTAATTATATCCAGTACTTATTTTAATGCCAGTTATACTCGAGTGAATCTGAGCAGGGTGGGGGAGGATGTCTGCTATTTCTAAGCTTTCTCTCCTATAGCTACCAGAGTAATCTACACATGTAAGATCTGAGCCTTGTGACTTCTGTACATCCTCACTCCCCAGATCTGCTATCAGTTCTCCTGATGTGTTAGTGGAGTTGTAAAATTGTTAGCATGATCCTGCCCAGTATCTTCTCTTATCCCTTCTTTTAACTACTTTTAGTATCTGTTCATTTGATAAGTGAATTGGATTTCTCTCCTTTCTTCATTTTTTCCTGATAGTCTTCTTTGGATAGAGTTAAACACTCTCTCCTCTGTCTCCTGAACACCCTGTGCTAGGGTGTATCAACTTAGACACTACTGCCATTTTATGTTGTATAAGTCTTTGTGTAATATGCTGTTGAATATTCAAAAATTTCTTTGGCCTTTGTACATAGTGACCAGCAATTGTCTCACTCCCATCCCTTGCTATGACAGGTACAAAATGCATTCAAACATTCCCAGGTTTTTCCTTGGTATCAGAATTTCCCATATTACAAACAGTAACCTGTATGGACCTTTTCTCAAGGTCTTAAAGTAATGTTTAGTGATTATGTCTTCACCTGTTTATATTCATTGCTTTTCAGGGTCAGTAAATCGAGGGCTTGTAGGACATTGGTGAGACCAAATGGCATCTAGTCAGCATGTGTTCATTGACTGTCTGAGTATATGCCAAGATGGTCCCTCATTAGTGTTGCAGAAACAAGAGAGGGTGGTCAGCAAAGTGGAGAATTTTTTTTTTTTTTTTGCGGCACCGGGGATCGAACTCACAGCCTCATGCCTGCCAGACAGGCACGTAAGCCACTGAGCCAAACTCCCAGCTCTAGTTTTTTTGAGACAGGGTTGCACTATGTAGCTCAGGCCGGCCTTGGGTTTGCATTGTAGTCCAAGCTGGCCTCGAACTCACAACGCTCCACCTATCTCATCTTCCTGAGAAAGTAGAGAATTTTGCCATTCTAAAAGAAAAGGATTGTTTAGTAGTTTAACTTGATACTTTACAGTGCTTTTCTTTGCAATAAGTGAACTCAAGGTTATATTTTGTAAAACGTAGATGAGGGAATTTATGTAATATCTTTTGTTAGAGTTCTTTTAAAAAGAGACTACATTTCTTTTTAGGTCTGATTAATTCATTTCATAATTTGTCAATAATGGTTGACATCTGTTTTATGCCAGGAACTTTGTTTATTCTTAGATGAAATGGTCCTATCCTTTTAGGGTCTTTTAGACTTTTCACATTAATGTTCGAGGAAGAATTTTAATACTGTGAGATAAAAAGAAGTCACAGTAGCAGAAATTTCCAAACTAATGGGGTGAGCTTTACACTGTAAGCAGGTGGGACCTCTGTGTGTAAAAGTGGAGGGTAAATTCCAAGTGATCATAATATATTGATGTGTTGTAGAATTCAGCATTAAGCATTCTTCTACCTGTCCCCATTTTTGTATTCGACTTTATTGTGGTAAACTTGGAGATAGTGTCTAAGACATCAGTGGTTAAAAACTGGCATGGTTATGAAGAATTTAATATCTCCTCTTGGCTGTATGTTAATGATTCTCTGTCTCTTTATTTCCCCTCCTTTGCCTGAATTTCTCTAGTGTGAAGCATAATGTGGCAAGTATTCTGATCTCATGGCCTAGTCTGTCTGAAGAGGTGTATGTGAGTGAGACCCCTTTTAATCATTCGTATAATGATTGGTGGCTCCCTGTTGTTAAACCACAGTTATTGATCCATCATCGCTGAAGTACATGGCTGAAGGAACTGGTGCTGTCAGGCATTGATTGACTAGGAAGGAAGTGTAGAGCTATTCTAACTCACTTTTATTTTCATCAGCCACAGTTACAGTGGAGACTTGTGCAAGACCTCCATGATGGAATATCATTTTTCCTGCATTAAGAGATGTCTGATGTGACTGAAATTGCTGGGATAACTCAAACTGCTGCGTTTAAAATATTTAGAAGAGAAGAAACTGTCCAAAACTTTCTTATCTGACTTGGCTAATGGTTGAGACACTGCAAAATAAATTTGGGGGGTGGTTAAGAAAGAATAGGCCTAGCATAAAATTATTCTCCACAAATTGAGCAATATAATATATGTTAATATTTTATCAAAGAAGTATTTTTGCACAAATTAATGCAGTAAGGCATGGCTGTTCAAATAATTAAAGTTCAAGTCAATTAATAGTTGTTGCTTGATACTGTTTTTCTGTTTTGAGTATTTTCACACTTTCATAAGGATTGTGATCATATGCACAAATATTTTAGATAAGGATACAAACTAAGAATACTAATGGAACTTATTGAAGGTACTTCTTGCATTTATTACAACTAGCATACATTTTAATGTCTGAGAGAAGCACTGGTTATAATGAACTCTTTAATGCTTATATTATGCTTTTAACTCCAGTTACAAGAAAAACAAAACAAAAATAAATGGGGTGCAGCCTGGGCAGAGGAAAGATAAGAGAGGTGCATGAAAAGCGTGAAACCAAAGAGAGGACAAAAACTAAAGTTTCTAGTGACATTTTACCCATGTCTCAGAGCCTGTGCTTTTGTCCCTTTCCCTGAATGTTTTATTTTTGTTACAGTTACAGTATCTTGCCTGTATTTTGTCCCTCTGATCCTTTGTTAAAGCCCAGATCACTCTGTGCAGATTGTGCCTCCTAGGTGTGATTTATTGAGTGACAAGTAGCTGTAGGGTAGAACACCCGCCTCTGTACCTGAGTAAAGTATTAGACATCACAGAGCCAGGTCAGGCAGGAGGGGGCCTCTGAAGGGGGTGTGGGAGGTGAGATGCGCAGAGCAGTAACACAGCAGCTCCTGGATACAGATCAGACAAGAGGTTCTGCCACAAATCACCTAGAAACATGTCAGACGCTGCATGTTTGTTGTTTTACACTGAGGGCGCAGCCGTAGTCCAAAAGTATTGATTCTTTTCTTTGTACAGAGACAGAGACTGTCAGCCCTAGCAGGCTGACCTTGGTATGGTGCAGACAACTATTCCCCACCCTACCGACCAGATGAACCCCACAGGAAAAGCTGAGGCAAGAGATGCCAATGTCCACTTCACAGGCACAGAGAGAAGCCGATGCCTGCTGAAACTTCAGGCTCTTTTTGCTTCCCAAACACTTTTCCCTCCCAGGCCCCCAGAGTGCTCCTGTGACAGAACAAGTAGGGCAGGATTCTTGGAGTAAGTGTATGTGTGCATTTATTTATGTGTATCTCAGAATGCACAGAAAGAAGCTCTTTTATTTTAGGTTGAAGGTTGCCTGGTCAATTGTGTGTATGTATGCATGTATGTGTATATTGTTTGAGGACCAAGAAAAAGACACTCCGTTTTCTGTTTGTTATTGTTAGTCAAAATAAAGCAGTCAGTTTAGGCAAGAAATAACTAAAACACTTTCTATTTCACTTGAGACAAGCACTTTGGACCAACTGAAGTCTTGTCTCACCAAACTCTACATAGGGTCCACTATGCTCCCTGAAGGGCACTCGGTGATCCCTTCTTCCTAATGGTTTGTAGGTTCAAGATGTTGGCAGATCAAAGAATAAATTGCTGCAAGTGCTTAAGTATACCTTTTTGATCACTTTCCTCCCCCTTTTTGGTTTCAAAATCTTTGGTGACAGGTGAGATGTTGGGAAAGTAAGTAAGCAACTCGCACACTTAATCTGTGATTGTTTTAAAAGTTGCTTCTTAGTAAAACTCTGTAGACCCATGTATTTGTATAAATGCATAGTTCTTTCTAGTCTTAAACTCCACAAAATTCTTAAATCATTCTGTGGCATTTAAAAACTGCATTTATTTTGAAAATCAAATAATTTTTAAATGGAGAAGTAGTTTGTAATTTAGAATTCATACTTGCTTTGGTCAAATATAAACATATTACTTCTTGCCTAAACTGACTTTTATTTTGACTAACAATAACAGTGAAGATGCCTTTTTCCCTTTTACTTTTAGGAATGTTGTTATGTGCACTGCTCTTATCCATAAGATTGAGCTGTCCATGAGGAAAAGTCAGTACCTTTCCAGTTTTGCTCCAAGGAGAACTTGAGATACAAGCATGGGGAAAAGTGTTGACAGCAAATGCACTTAGTATATAAAAGCCTGTCCTTCACAAATGATGTTTCTCTTTACCAAGTAAAATTATGCAAACAGGCTCAGTGTATGTGATAGTATATTGACTTTGTATAACTTACATTAAACTTTCATTGAAGTGAATTTTTAAGTAAAGTGGACAGTTGGAGATAAAAATAGCAAGTACATGTAAGTCATCTTAAAATTTTTATTCATTTGTGTGAGAAATCCTTATTTCCTATATCTACATTTCACATTAATAAAATTTCTTTAAGTGACTGTTTTAGTAACCTAAAAGCAAACCCATTGATTTAAAAAATTGTTTATTTTACAGACAGTTTTTTGCCTGTTTTTAAGATGTGAAATATCTCTATATACATATTGTTGGGTTTTGCAAACTTAAGAACAGAAAAAGATTCTTACAAAAGTGTTGTTAAACAAAAATAATGTAACTACTTATTTTGATTTCTTCATGTTGATGATAAATGATAAATATTTTGTGTTCTCTTATTGGGCTTTCATTTCTCATCTCAAACACTTTCATTTTGAAGGTAAAAACAGGTAACAAATCTTTAAACATTAAAAAATCAAAAGGCAAATAGTGTAGGATCTATCAGTGTTTTTATAAAAGAATATTGTGCTATTAAAAATGGGAAGTGAGAAATTGCATGCGCTGTGTATGAAAAACCCTGTAAGAAAAATAGTGCAGAGAACAGAATGGAATGGCTTAAGATCTGCATACTCAGGATTGCATTTTTTAAAACATCTTTTAATATATACATGCTAATCGTCTGTCTTTCCTCCCCTTATATGTTATACTCTCTTGATTTACTACTGAAATTATATTGCTTTTGAAAGTGTCAGTTGAGTTATCCCTTCCCTTGTTAGTATCATGTTTGATTTCTTGGACAGAGACATAAATCACGATCTAATATGCAGGTCTTTTGAAGACGCACCCAAGGTTTATTGCCAGTAACAGACTAGTGGCCTTATGTGGACTTTCCATGAATAAAACAGATTGATGAGCCATTTTATAGCATCGCAGGCTGTATTATAAATACATCACCCTTTTTCAGTAATTTAACGTGAGGAACAGCCTAATGAGCTCCCTGCCATGATCAGCCAGTGAACTGAGAGTTCTGGTTAGTTTCTAGGCCAAAGGACTGGTGGAGAGTAAGAGACTTAACCCTTGTAATGTTTTCTTCAGTACAGTGACAAAATCTTTGTATTATGAATAACTTAAAATAACAGTAAAGTCAAACGGCATTTGGAATCTGTCAGAGGAATAAAGAAATACAAAGTGATTTTGCTTGTGATGGGAACTCTCAGGCAACTGGTGTTTAGGGTCATTTGTTTTTCTTTTACTGATTGAAACAAATTGGGATCAATGAATTATCATTTTGAAATAAACATAATCTTAACATGTACCTCACAGCATGGAAGAGAATTGGGTAGATATGTTTACACCATAATGATCTCTTTTGAAAACATAATTCGCTCATTGTTTCTGTTTGAGCCTTCTCTTTCACTCAGCTAATACTACTTTACCTTTAGTTTCTACTTAATTCATGGTGTACTATCGCTCTGGGGCAGGATGAATGAGGAGGAGCGTCAGAGGTGAATGGTTATTATCTTCTTTCTGGTGGGGGAAACCAAGGCATATAGAAATGCTTGTTTTGAAAGTGTCATCTGATTAGAAAGATAAGATGATTAAATTTTCAAAACTAAAAAATACTATTCTATTACATACAATAGATGTCAACAGTTATAGAACTCCATAAGCATACCTTTATGGGACTATAACTTCCTCAGTTGGGAAAGTACATGATGCTCTGGGCTTCTAAAGATGTAGTTTTGTGAATAATAGTTTTGCTACCTGGGAACTGTAATATACTTTGAGCTATAGGATTCTAGCAGATATTTCCTTTTTTCTGAATGCAACTAATTATAATCCTTAATCTACTACCCTTGTCTATATATATCCAGTTGAAATTATCTTACACATTTTTCAAAGTCAACGTTTGGTCTGAAGTGGCATTATTTATAAATATGACTGGTAAATGACCTATTGTAAAAGACATTTTTTCCATATATGCTTTTCTTTTATGAAAGCAAATAAACAGTTGGGCAGATTGTTATTTACACTCAAGACATGAAGTATCTTTAGTGTATAAGGGATGAATAAAGAACTGAAAAAGACTTTAATTAGTCTTTGCAGAATAAATAGAAACAGAATTTGTTACCACTGAGGTATAAACATATCAGTGAGGACCTAACCTGTCCTGCCTGGGCCTGCTTTCACTCAGATACAGTGCATCTCTAGTTTTTTTTTTAAAAGATAATATAAATGAAATGGCTGCATATATACCCTCTGTTCCTTATTAAAATTGGTTGACAAGTAAAATTCTACTTAAAAATGTATCTGCAGAATTTTAATGCCTTGTGAATGACATTATTCATTTAATGTTCTGTATTCAGGGCAAAGTACTTCTGAAACCAACTGCGTATTCATCTCCATTTTTGCCTGCTCTTCTGCTCTTTTGTCTTCTTGTGCTATACATCTGGGGTTGAATACAGACTGCAGGTCTAAGCATATCTGACTAGATGAAACACTCTGGTCCTCAGTGTCTCCATTTCTGAAACTGTGGGCTGGAATTTAACCTTCCTCTACTCCAGGGAGTATATGGAAGGATATAATGGAATGGACTTAAAAAGGTCTCTGTGTCTCCTTAAAAGTTAGTGTAGACATTTGGTTTTATTCTTTCAGATATCTCAGAAGCTTATCACTGAATAAGTGACCTTGGCATTTTAGTGTAGACTGAACCAGGGCTTGTAACCCTAAATTAATAATTATATAAATGAAGTTTATTATAGTGCATTGTTTGAAAAGCAAATGTTGGATGATTCATCATTCATATGTTAGAAATAGATATCCTTTATAGATTTTGCCATGTTAACCTATTAATAAATAAATATTTTAAGCTTACAAGTTAGAAATGAAAGCATATGTGAGTGTCCTTCAAAACATGCATCATTGATTTCTTATTGAAAATTACTCTCAAAAATCCAAGGGCAAACTATGCTTCTCTCTTTTGTATTTTTTCTCTTCATTTTTCTCTATCTTTTGTGCACCATTGCTCTTAAGTTTCTTCATGAATAATCCAGTGACACTTTTCATAAGAAAAGCATCAGGCTTATGGAAAGACACATGTCGCCAGTGGACTTGATTCTCCTATCTTTATGAGGCTCGAGAAAGTAGCCTTCCAGGTCTTCTCTTCCCAAGGACTCTGAGAAAGTCATACTCTAAACTAATGGTTCTCTTGGAATTGCGTAGCTGCAAATGGCTTAGCTCTCAAAACATTGACTGGTTCAGGAGCACCATACATGATACTATACAGTTCTAAAACTTGGTTGCAGCGTGCTGAAGACTATGAGCTCATCTGATGTTCTTAGTCCTGGAATACTTTCTGGAGTTCTATATTAGTCAGCCTCCTTCTTTCTTTTTATGGAACTTTTCATTTGAAATTCTTGTAATGTGCAAAATGTGAGATGAATTTATACGTACATACATGCATTTGTGTATGAGAGTGTGGCTTCTGTGTTTTCATTTTTTATCAAAAGTCTAAGGGGGCCTAAGTAGAAAACCTTTTTGGTATCATTGATTTTGACTTACAGTGATTGACTCAAGCTTCATGTTTGAAAAAAAAATCTTAGATTGAATACCTGATGTGTATTAATTGCCCTTAGGTACCTGGTCACATAATTCTGCCGGAAAAATATTCCTAATGAATTGCAAATGGAGATGAGTTAAGTAAGTTGTGTTAATTATGGCATTTGTAAGATTACCTAATGTGGAATTGGTCAAGAGACTAGAAATTGCTTGTCAAATGTTTCCCTTAACTAATATGATATTTTGTGGTTTGCAAATGACACAATTCACGTAACTGATTTGATGGAACCTCATTAACCACCCCTTAGTTTGTCTAAGCAAAATTATGTTATTAAACAATCCATGATAGGTTCTGTCCTCATTATTTAGCATTCAGCATAATGAATAGTGTTTGTTTTGTGACACCTCTCACCAGTCCTTTGTCTTTAAGGAAGCCAAGGGAGTTCCATGTTCTGAATCCTGTTTCTAATCTGCTTTCCACCATTATTACACATCAAATCAAATATAGTGTGTACTTATTGTCACTATACAGTCCTGATGTAATGCTCTGTGGGCTGACTTTGCATACTCATCTAAATAATTTCATATCCTAATGTTCTATTGTCTTAAATAAGATCATAGAAAATCTCTTAATAAAGTTTCAAGTATGCACAGCAAGTGTGCCAGGGATGTAGCTCAGTGGTACAGTGCCTGCCCGGCAAGCATGAGTTCCTGAGTTCAATTTGCAGTACCAAAAAAACTAAACCAAACCAAAACAAAAACAGCAAAACCCACACACGCGAACAAAACAGCAAATGTATGGCAGTGCAGTGATTAGAATTCTTGAATAATTTTCCATCTTTTTCATATCTGCCTCTTTGAGGAAGTCTTCACAGTAGAGCAGAGCACTTACCCCATTAACAATTTTATCTTGTCCCCTGCTGCCTGTTGAGAAACTTAAGGACCATGTGACCACAATTTTTAAGTAACATTTTATTAGATACATTGGCAACTGCCTATAGTCCCACTGCAGTGCCAGACCAGTCTCAGACACTGGTGAAGGCTTTGTAGTGTTTAATTTCTGTCACAATTTTTTCATTAGTGGGGATGAATTCCTATTAATAATATATAAGCTCTTTCATAGATTAGGAGATGGTCAAATAGAGTTTGGAATATACTCCTTGCAGTGGAATAGACCAGCTTATCCACAATAAGTTTGAATAGCCTGTTGGTATACATGTCTGAAATACATATAATCCTGCCTGAGAAGATCAGGTTTATTTTCTTTCCAGTAAATAGACTTACTTGTTAGAATCTATGTCTCATTGAATATTTTATATCCTATTTGAAAACTTTTGTGAAAGACTCTTTTATCAGTTAGCCTCATAGCTTCCTTTTCTCTCATTGTCACAGGTCTCATTATAGTTGCATTTGGATCTTCATTAAGTCATTGTCATCTTAGACTTTGCCCAGAAACGTAATCTCAGGAGGAAGTTTCTTGTGTAATAAATAGGGTAAACCAGTCTGTATCCTATATATGAACTCTTCATTATCCCAAATGTGGTTACCCTTTGACCTTCTTTCCTTTAGCCAGATAGCAAACCAAGCTTGCCTCTGACTGTGTATATTATCCCTTTTGTGGTCTCCACCCCACCACTTTTTTTTTTTTAAGAACATCTTCCAGCTCTCCTTTCCTCCACAATACCACACACATTCCACCAACTCTGTACAGACTTGGCAGCAGATGCTACTCCAATCCTTGTTATGTAACCTACCACCTACCCCTTTTTGGCAAGGGATGCCCAATTTAGCAAGTTGCAACGAAGAATGGAGTTAATTGGAACATGTGCTGTGCTCAAATCTGCAACAAAGAAGGACTGATAGACATCAGGAAAGCACAACCATGTATAGATGTTTGTTTGAGTAATATGAGTATACATGGGAAATGTCATCTGTAACCAGGTTGCATTTAAATAAAATCAACCACCATTCTCCTCCTCTGCTCTGACAGCCTCCCCCTCATAGAAAACGTGTAACTTGCTCTCTCATGCCCGCTCATGGGTGGGCATGGCCTGCCTGCTGAAACTGACAGTGAGACAGAAGTGGTACTTCATATAAGGAACCTTGTGTTATTTATTGCAGGGATTCAGCTGTGGTTGACTTTCCAGTGGACCCTTCATCCATTTTCAGTTGTTGGAACATGTCATTTTTTGACTTCCACCTCTATTTTTGTATTGCCCTTGGAACATGAGAATATCTTTTCTGCTTATTCCCCAAGTAAAATAGGTATAACTTGCATAGCAATAAAGATATGGAGTTTTAAATGTGCAGCATAAGATTGTGACAAATTATGTACATCCATGTTAAGCTATCAAGACAATCAAAATCCATATCATTTCCTTTAGCCAATAATGTTCTCATATATCCTTTCCTTGTGAATCTTTCCTCTGGAAGCAACCCTTATTTTTAATCCTGTAATAATAGATTAATTTTTGCCGTTGTAGAACTTCATATAAGTCAGATCACATAGTGTGTGTTATATTGTAGGTGATCCTGACTGTCCACTCCAGAGTCTCAGGCTGTTGGGTATTCTTGGTCTACATCCTCAACTTCAGGGGGAATTCTGACTGTAGTTCACTGAGATGGTTCGGAACATTTAAAACTAGTTACCCTCACTTCTCATAGTGATGTTTCTGTGTTTACATGAGGGCTCTTAAACAGTGTTAGATCTTTTTCAGAACTCTTCCAAGTGGCCCAAAAGGAATTTTGACTTTGAAACTCTCCTGAAGTAGATAGGATACTATCCCTTTCTCTGTAGGTTTTGAGGACTTAGAAGTCATTTCTAGAAAAATCAGTTGCAGACATGTTCCTGCAGTCCTGCTATGGTAGGTACCTTCATAAAGGGCAGAAACATCAGGTTATTAGGTTATCAGCTCTTACTGTTTGTTAGTCTCCTTAACCGTTACATGCAGTGGGCTAAGCCTATATGTACACTATCCCATATATAATTTTCTTTTTCTTTTTCTTTTTTTATTTTTTTGTGGCACCAGGGATCGAACTCACAGCCTCATACCTGCCAGACAGGCACTTAAGCCACTGAGCCAAACTCCCGGCCCTGGTTTTTTGAGGCAGGGTCGCACTATGTAGCTCAGGCCGGCCTTGCACTCACCTTGTAGCCCAAGCCGGCCTCGAACTCACAATGCTCCTCCTATCTCAGCCTCCCGATTGCTGGGATTAAAGGCGTATGCCACCACGCCCGGCTCCATATATAATTTTCTAATGCCATATTTATGCAAATATGGTTGTTATTCTTACTTGGTAACTGAGGAAAGTAAGCCTTAAATAATTTAAGATCTGGGTGTATAGCTAATAAGTGATGGGATAATGATATGTTTCCAAATGTGACATCTAGTCCATCTAATACTTTACCCTGATGTCCTGCAAAAACTTTTTGACAGTCCTTAAATGTAAAACAGGCAATGTGATAAAGTCAATGCTTTTGGTTTTAGATTCTCTAATGTAATTGTTATACTACTGAATTTTGTGAAGAGAAAAAGAATCTAACCCAAACTAGAGCCCAAGATGACTATACTGGATTACCTTCATTTAAGGGTCTCAGATCACGTGAAAAAATTAATGGTTTTGTGATGAGCAGAAGCAGTAAGGTCTGTTATGCTCATTTTTGAAGATGAAGTATTTGAGAAAAGATGATTATTATTATTATTATATATATTTTTTTTTGTGGCACCAAAGATCAAACTCACAACCTCGTGCCTGCCATACAGGTGCTTAAGCCACTGAGCCAAACTCCTAACGCTAGTTTTTTTGAGGCAGGGTTGCACTATGTAGCTCAGGCCTGCCTTGTGCTCGCGTTGTAGCTCAAGCCAGCCTTGAACTCACAAAGCTCCTGCTACCTCAGCCCCCTGAATGCTGGGATTAAAGGGTTGCACCACCACGCCTGCCTAGCAAGAAAAGATTGTTTAACTCTCCCACAGCATTAGAGCACTAAAGAAAATCTAGACTATTTCCTTACACCTGTCATTATTTTCTTTGTTATTTAACATGGAAATCATAGGAATTAGAAAAATTTGGGTGTATGTTTATAATTTGCCTAAGAGAATATCATGACTTTTTAAACTAGATAAATTCAACATTCATTAAGTCTTTGATGTACAATGCTGAAGACTTTTTGTGAAGCTTGAAAAGTGGAAGAGTTAAGTGCTATGTTACAGAGTCTCCTTTGAGAACAAATTTTAAATTCTTTCAAATTTTGTATGAGAGAGAAAACAAAATACAATGAGAAAGGAAAGAAAAAAGAAGCGAAGTTGATACAAAAGCAGCAACCTCCGTTGAGAAATACATTCTCTACTTGACAACTGCCAGGTTTTCTGTAGGATATTTGATTAGTATGATGTTTTTGCTTTCTCTTTTTCTGTTTCTCCTTGCATTGTCTTAGGCTATCTGTAATGTTAACTTTTATATCACTGATTGCACCTTTTCTTTCATGTTTAGTATTATTATTGAAACATAAATTGTGATTTTTCTCTAAAAAACATTGCACAGGCTTAATGAAAGAAGAGGAACATTTTAGAGAATTTAGGATAATTCATAATTCCAGTGACTACAAATAAATAAACTGCAGTTGGAGTCTATTCATTTTTTCTGTCAACAGTCATAATGATTAAAGAGCACAAAGAATTTTTCATTTTTAAATTGCCTTGTCTCTGAAAGCTTGTATTCATTTCTTAATACCATCAAAAAGAGAATCTTGCTTTAAAATAATCTTTTAATCATAATATATTTAAGGTACATGCAACCTTAGCAGTCATTTAGTTTAGCCTGTAATTTATCTGTTCATGTTATAATTTGAGGGGCCACCTAAGGTTATTTAAGAGATCTAGATGTTCTCCCAGGCTTTGCCCCTTACTCTCCTTTGGTAAGTTGGGACTGAAAATATATCTCTCGAATATCTTTTGATTTGGAATATGTGAGGAACTTTGATATCGTTGTAGAAAGGCAGAATAGAAGTAAAAGGTATTTCAAAGACGTTTGATGTAGGTTACCATTTGTAAATCTGTGATTTTTACCTGACTTCCCTAAAGGTTATCAGAAAGCCTTGTAAGGTTCTCTCAGAGTATTTTGTACAGGCACATAGTTATACCTCCACCTCATTTTGCACCACCCATGGTTAGCTCAGAACATTTACAGTCAAAGCTCAAGGTTTTAAAAACTGCCTATTTGTTACTATTGTTCTTGAGAAAAATGCACCAAAAAAGGCTATTTAAAAGTTACTTAAAATTTTTTATCTTAATCTGCAGGCAAAAGTAATATTTGAGTATTTACTGTTTTTTATGCACATTTATTGCTATTGTCACCATGCTTAGAACATGAATTTTCCTTTTTTTCATGCAAGAAAAGATTGATGAAGTTAAAAGTTCTATAATTAAAAGATAGGAGGAACCTAAGGTCTTACCTCACACTATAACCAATGTAATTAAAATTGTATCTTTGGTTGAAGGGGATGTACATGATTATTTCTTTTTGTTTCCGTATGTGATTTAACTATAGCCAGAATTCAAAGCGATTAACACAGATTCTAGACTAATTTTTAAATTTTCATTCGAGGTCACTGAGACTTAGAGAAGTCAGAATTATAGGTAATTTGAGTTATTAGATAACTAGTTAGGTCTGGAACAAGAATTAAAGTTTTCTGTTTTGAGTCTGAGCTTTCTTACCACTTAATATGTATTAACCCCAAATTAGTTTCAGTTCTGTCTGTAAAAGGCAGATCTGTGACATCTTTATTAATTTGTTTAGTCCTCTTTCTATTATGATACAGGGTCATGATAGTGGTTACTTATTATAAGTCAGGCACTGTGGCAAGGGTTTTACAGGGTTGCTTCTTTGATTAGGGATACTGATATTTCTATTTCACATATAAGGAAACCAGGCCAAGGAAATTAAGTAACTGTCTCCATTTTCAGATCAAGAGTAAGTAGAGCTGCTAAGGGTGGATCTAGATAGTTTGATTTTAGAATCTTGTGCCTTGAACTACTTAGCTGTACCTTGTCCTGGAAAGATTTCATTACTAGTTCTCCAAAATTAAAAAAAAAAAAAAAAAAAAAGTAAACCATTTAGACCTTGGGAACTCCAAGCCACATTTTGTAGTGCAAAATTAAGAAAACAAAAAATTGTGACCCCAAGGCACTCACTGTTTTCAGTCCCTGTTTCTTAAGTCTTACTAGAGAGTATGGATATTACTGATGACAATCTTTCTACTGCCAGGTGGACACCTGACAACGTGTAGATTTGCTTCAGAGATTGCATCTTTAAAAGTACTGTAAAAGAAAAAAAATAGTGAAGTATATGCTGTAGAAGGATGGTTGATCGAAGCATTGGTTTTGCAGTAAGGCTTGTGTTTTATTGGTGTGCAAAAAATAAAGTCAGCTATATAGTAAGGAAGAATATGTTAAAATACATATACCTTTTAAAGAGTTTGGATTGTACTAGTGCCACCTACAAGAACCACAAAGATGTTTCTTAGGTGACTATCAAAAGCAATTGCTGTACTTCTCCAAACAACACTTACCAAGCAGAACTCTTTTCAGACTTTTAATGTTTATAGATATTCTTTACCTTTTGCTAAAAATTAAAAAAATTCCTTAGGTGTTCATTTTAAAGTACCAAAGCAAACAACTACAACAAGCTCATATTACATAAAATTTTTATTTTTGCTTATGGAATGTTATGATGTCTTAATTACAAGTGACTGGAAACCAGAAAACAAGTATTATTTAGTAACTTGTTGCATTGGATATTTATTTATTGTACAGAATAAATATTTAACTAGTAAGTTGGCAGATATTAGTGACTTTTAACAGCAAATAGGAAAATAACTGTTAAATTACACTACCTGACATAGTATACCAATTACTTGTTGGTTTATTTCTGAAAAGATTTAAAGTGACTATACTTCTATATATGCATTATTTAATTTAATCCTTAATATCCCTATAAAGGTATAACATTTATTTGCCTTGGAATTGCTATATAACACAAGTTCTGGAAATCTTTTCTAGAAACTCACTAATTTCAGATACAGATAATAGGTATTGTTAACAAAAAAGTTATTTTAATGTGTTTGTTAAATATTTTATTAATCTAGGAGTTTCTGGAGGTAAAATTAAGGTGTCACTTTTTGAAATTGCATGATAATTTAGACTTAAAAAGTCAGGAAATTAAATACAGCAACAAATTGGAATAGCAAATCTTTTCATAATAGTAATAGAGGCTCACTTTAGACTATCTAGAAGAATGCCTTAGCCAATTTATGTCATAATGTATTTTCATGTTTCCCAGACATGTAAATGGATAAGGTGCTGGGGATTGAACCCAGGGACTTACACATGTTAAGCATATTCTGTACCACTAAGCACCATCTGCAGCCCCAAGGAAAAGTTGTTTTTTTAAATTTATTTTTTATTATTGATACATATTGATAATACAAAATGGTAAGATTTTGGTAAAATAGTACATGTATGTAACATATCTTGATCTTTTTCTATTCCGTTGTTCCCCTTTTCCTTTCTTCCAATCCCCTTCTCCATCTCCAGTAGTCTGCCTCTTACTTTCTTGTCATCTTTCCTTTACTTATACTTTATTAGGTTTCTAGTATAAGATGAAAATTTAATGCAGAATTTAACTGTCTGAGTCTGGCTTAGTTTGCTTAACACAGTGGTCTTCAGTTCCATCCAGTTTCGTGCAAATGACATGATTTCATTCTTTATGGCTCAATAATATTCCATTATGTAAATATATTACATTTTAAAATCCATTCAGCTATTGATAGGCATCTGGATTGTTACCACAGCTTGGTTATTGTGAATTATGCCACTATAAACATGGGTATGTCTATAGCACTTAAGTATACTGACTGTAATTCTTTGAGGAATTTACTCAAGAGTAGTACACCTGGGTCAAATGGTACATCTGTGTCCTTAGTGCTTCAAGAAATCATTACACTAGGAAAGGTGGAGGATGAAAAATCAAAGGAAA
>RJWM01003054.1:92394-118532 GCA_004363535.1 Dasyprocta punctata | reverse complement strand
CCCTTGCCTTGTGATGCAGGTTGTTCCCTGGACCCTTAGCCTTACACCCAAGGGAGCACGCAGGTCCGGAGACCACGCAAGTCCCTGTCTTCCAGATCAACCCAGGCACCGCCACCACCCACCCTGACCTGATCTGGTTTTTGCAAGCGGAGGTTCCTGAATCCTTTCAGACGTACTGCGCCATCCTGTGTGCAGCTGAGTATATCACTGAAGGGGACGTCCAGCGCGCAGCAGCCGGCGCGTGGCTGCACTCCGTACCCGTGTATGGCATGCACAGCGAGGGATCCTCCCGTGTCCTCAGACCTCTGGTCTTCAGGACGTGTAAATAGGGGACACTTTGATAAATACGGTAAAGTGAGTTACAGCGTGTCGTTTGAGTCTTGCTTCATTTAATTTCCTTACTGCCCCCGCTTGGGGTGGTTCTGAGGTGGTGGAGACCTTCTCAGCTAACCCACATGCAGACAAGTGTGCGTGTACGTGTGCGTCAGTGAGCGTGTTTGCATGTGACACAGGACACACCTTCGAAGACAGCCGTGCCCTGGGGCAGCCTGTGGCTCACTGCTGATGCCACCTGGGTCTCCAGTCCACTGTCTTCCCGCTTTGGTTCCGACCGTGATGATTTAATAAGTGGAGACACAGCACTTAGGTGCTGTATGTTCCTGTCGGCCTCATAGTTGGTAGGAAAATAAAGTTTATCCTGCCATCTAATTAAAAGGGCAGTTTGTATTTCTGTTGGATAGAGTTGTTCAAAAATGGTTTTTAAACTAAAGACCCTAAACGTGTCCACCATGGTGTCTGGTACCAGGCGAGGCAAGTCCACATGTGTAGGCAAAATCAACCCCATGACCCCATGGTTTGAGATTGAGCTGCTGAGAGCCGGCCTCAGAGGACCTGTACCCAGTGTCATTGCCTCTCCCCTTGCAGCCCCATCCTACTGTCCCTCCAGGGCAGCCCCTGTGCCTGCCACCTTCTCATGGTCCAGATTGTGTCCCCAGCGAGCAGGAGGCCCATGGGGCTCATGAGCCCTGACAGGCAAGCTGTGGCATGGCCTCCTCCTGGCACGACTGGCACCAGGCTCATGGCCCTGCCTCAGGACACCAGCTGCCACACTGCCGGCTGCCTGCGACCTGCACCGCCCTGTGCTCTGGACAGCACTGGAATGCCCACAACACTGGGCAGCTGAGTTTGTGAAATCACTCATCCATTTCACAGATGTTCACTGAGTACCTGTTACTTGCAAGACGGATCCATGGCCTCAGGAGAGTGGCCAGGTGTCCCCAGCAGTGGAATCCGAACTGACTGGCCTTCTTTCTCACTTTTGACAGACTGCAAGCACATGGGGACATCATGCTTTTAAGATTTCACTCCCCGTAGGACGCTCACAGGGAAGTGTGGGAGTGCCATGGCAAGAAGCAGCGTTGCCAGGCTGGCCCATCCGTCTCATGCAGGGAGCTGGAGTCCCCCCACCCCGTGCCCCCATTTTGTTACCCCAGCTCCACCTTCCTTACCTATCCAGAGGACACAGCTACAGATGGGGTGGAGAGCCTGAGCCTGGCCACTTGTGCTCGGAAGTGGGTGGGCCTCGAAGTGGGGGGCTAGGGACCATTCCTGGGGGAGGTGCTCTTTGGGACTGTCTGCTGCCTTTCACTGACATCTCAGCTGGGGAGAAGTTGGGGGAGCCCCCTTGGGATAATTCTACAGTGCTCATCCGATCTGGTCACTTAGAATTCAAAGGCTGTTGTTACAAAAGCCTATCAAGAAACTTGCTTTCCTACAGCAGAGAGAGGGGGCTTCCTGCACTACACCTGCTTCTTGTGGGGGACCAGGTCATCTTCAGATCACACGTCAAACCCCAGACCCTGTCATGTAACACCAGCAGTTCCCAAAAGAACTGAACTCATGGTGGCCCCCAAAGACCATTACTGTAAGCAGCACTGTCATAGATACACCTTGGTCTTTGCCTGGTGCAAGAATTTAAAGCAAAAACACTCTCAAGTTACACCCTGGCCATAGTAAGATTCTCTAAGTGCCCGGGAAAAGGTCAGAGTTACTTACCTTCCAGTGAAGAGCCATGGACATGGTGCCCGTCCACTTCCGTACGCGTTGGCATAAGCGTTGGGGCGCCGCGCTTCGGTCTAAACTACACTGAGGTCTCTGATTCTTTAAAACAGTTTATGGCAAGGAGCACTCGCTGCATTTGCTGTTTCTTCTATAAATGGGCATAGTTTTAACTTTCATTTTTCAAACCAAAATACGGATGTTGTAGAAATGGAGCATCAAGTGAGTTTCATCCACACGTGTTTGATTTCTTCAGGGCTGGGGTCTACAGCTCAAAGTGCCAAGGCCTAAGGATGTCAGCTGCCTGGGTTCTCGGGGCTGAAAGTGCTGCCCCAGGCAGGCGCTGGGCCCCCTGCTCCTCGATGGCACCCCGTTTAGCAGCTGTCCCTGTTCCTCGACAGTGCCTAGACTATTGGTTGAAAGTTGTTGTTTCCTTGTCCCTTTTGGCCATTGTGAAGGTGTCCCTGAGGCTGGCAGGACCAGCACAGCACAGCCAGGAGGCCCGCATTGTGGGGACGGCTTTCCCAGGAGTCTCACCCACCCTGCCAGACTGCAGAGAATTGGAATTCACCTGCCCCACCTGCCCCAGAAGCCCTGGGCAGGGCATTGCTAGAGGACGGTTTGCCCTGTCTTTCCTGAAGAGTAGAGCTTGAGGCGAAGCGCAGCGCCCAGGCAGGCTGGCAGCTCGCACTGCAAGGCCACTGCACCTGGCGTTCAGAGCCACCCTGCTTGTTAAGCCCCTCGCAGTTGTCCGATCAGAAGTGTGTGTTCCCCCCTGAGCACAGCGATGTGCTGGGTGCTTCAGCGGAAGCAGCAGCCACACCACTGCCTTAAGCACAGTGAGAAGGACTTGCGTCCAAAGCCCGGGGCAGGGTTCGTGTGCCCCTGTGGCCGCTCCCATCCCCTCCAGACCTCGGGACCGGACACTGGCTGGCGGCGGTGCCACAGGGTCAGGCACGTGGAGGCAGCCTTCCTGGCCTGCTGCAGCACCGCCCACAGCCCAGCCGCAGCAGGGGAACCGCTGGGCGAGACTCCTGCCAGAGAGCAAGGTGGACGAACTTGCTTTTTTTGTTGTTAGAATTTTAAATTGAAAACATTTGCACTGCCCACGTCCCCCTGACCTAAGCTGGGTGAGAAGAATAAGGGCCTCAAGACAAGCTGTGACGTTGAGGAGTATTTTTCTTGGTAGAGCACTTACCTGGCATGCACAGTGCCCTGGGTTCAGTCCCCACCACTGCAAGTTAATTAGTTAATCAGAGATAAGTGATAGATGCATGATGGATGCATGGGGAGATACAGATATTTGTCTGGAAGAATCTGCCTTTTATAGAACCAAAGTCAGAAACCAGGAAGCATCCTTTCTTTTTTACCATGTCAGATGTGAAAAACACTAACTGGATTTTTTTCAATCTCCACACCAAGATGTGCTACCTTAGATGTCAGGGTGTGTTATGGATGTAATTGGAAATTCTGTTTAAAACATCATTTTAAGAGAAGCAACAGATGCTGAAGCGATTGTGGATGAAGAGTGCCCTTCCCGTGTGCCTGGCGTGTGTTACTTCTCATCTCCCCTCCATCAGACGGTCGCTGCCTGTGACAGAGGACAGGCTGTGTGAATAGGTCCCACTCAGCTTCCGCCTTGGCGTGGGGTCCTGGGGTCTGAGCTCAGCAGTGTGCTTTTTGCTGAGGGTGTGAAGAGGGAAGGGCTTGCTATTATAGATCCTGAAAGGATCTTTTTGACTTCAGAAAATAGCCTGGCCAAGAAAAGCTTTTTCCATGAATACTCACAGGCTGCATTATGTTCCCAGGATGGAGAGGTGAGCACTTTTGATCAATATTCCCTGAGAGATGAGCATGGGCTAAGTGCACACGAGGGGCCTCAGTAACACCTCTCCCTCCCGGAATCCACCAGCGTCTGCCGCGGCCTCTCCTCCAGCAGCCTGAGCGGTGAGGGCCACATTTAGGGCTTCATCTGCCGCCTTTTAGAAGAAGTCACCCATTTGTCATGTGAGGGGCTGATGGCAGCCCCCTGGGGAAGAGTTATTTCTCAGCCTTCCTCCAGGGAGGTTTCAGGCACCAGGAAAGGCAACCGTCTCCAACTATTTTGACCCAAAGGTAAGGGCAGGATGCCCATAGGAAAACTCAGCAGTTTTTCCTAATCGAGGCAGATGTATTTACACACATCAAGGTTTTAATGAACTAGCCAAAGGACAGATTTGTGTGGTAAGTCAGCTAGTCCCTACTGCTCTTTCTTGCTTCTGTTGCAAACCCCCTGCTGGGGTTTGGCCCTAGAATATCCCCCACAAGTTTCATATTCAGAAGTGGGGCCCTCAGCTGGTGACTGTGGTTTCCTGCATTGCTAAGATCACAACTTGATGGCATTATCAGGAGATGAAGGAAACTTAGGAAGTGGGGCCTCGTGGAAATGTGTGACGTCATGGGGGTGTGACTTTGGGGGTTACATGTTGATCCTGGCCCCTTTCTGTTTGACTTTCTTGCCCCCTCTGCTTCCTGGCCACCATGAGGTGAGCAGCTATGCTTCGCTGCACCCTTCTGCCTCACCACAGGCCCAGACCAGCAGCCCAGGGACTAAACCTTTGCGAGCATGAGCCAGAGTAAACCATTCTTCCCTTTAGGTTGTCTTCTCAAACGTTTGTCTCAGTGATGGAAAGCTAACGCACCTCTGTCCCTTGATGCATAAGCAGTATATTCAAAAGAACATTCTCTCTAGAGGAAAAGCCTTCTCCAGATTCACACATGCACACGCGTGCGTGCACACACACACACACACACACACAGGGTTTTCTTTAGGGCAGAAACAACATTATACAGCACACATTTTTTACAGTGTTCTCTTTAAACTTTATAACATGCCACAGCACCGGTTCTTCTGGTTTATCGTGTTGAGCAGTTGCATCTAGTCCCTTCACATAGAGATCCCTTAATTTATTCAGCCAATCTGTGGACATTAAGGTGGCTTCCAACATCTGATACCTAGAATGCTTGTGATAAATGCCCTCACACTTACATTCTCAAACACTACTGCTTTTATTTCTATAAGACACATTTCCAACATGAAGCTGCTGAGTGCTATAGTTTGAATCTCAATGTTCCCCAGAGGCCACCTGCTGACATCTTGGCCCCTGGCCATGTCATTCCTGGGAAGACACAGGAATTTTAAGAGGTGGGACCCACTTGGAAGATAAAGGTCACTGGCATGTGCCCTCACAAGGGACTCTGGAACCCTGGTCTCTTTCCTCTCCTCTCTCTTCACTTCCCCACCACAAGATGAGATTTCTGCTTCACCACTCCACACCATTCCCCACTAAAGCAACAAGGTCCACCCACCATGGACTAAAACTTTTAAAACCATGAGTCAAGTAGACCTTGTTACAAGCTGATTCACTCAGCTCTTTTGTTATAGTAATGGATAACGTACTGAGTCGGGGAGCATATGTAATTTTTACTAACTGCACATGCTGCCAGAAATCCACATGCTAAATCCCAAACCCTCGATGTCATGGACTCATGACCTGAGGCCTTTGGGAAGTGGTTAGTTTTGGATGAAGTCATGAAGCTGGGGCCACATGATGGGACTAGTGGGCTCACAGGAAGTGCCACATGAAGACATGGTGGGAAGGCTTTTGGAGGAGAACCAAATGAACCTGCCCCTTGGTCTCCAGCCTCAAGAGCTGTGAGGAACAAATTCCTACAATACTTTGCTGTGGCAGCACAAATTAAGACTGATCATTAGACTGTATGACTGATAATCTGGGTGATCATTTTAGGAGTCTAAAACTCAGTTCTGGAGTTATATTTTTTAAAGAAAAACTAGGATCCACATCTTACCATGTTTATATAAGAGAAATTAAATTACCCATCAAGTTAAGGCAAATGTTTCAAAATGGGGGACACCCAGGCAAAGCCTCAGGCAAAAAGCATAATTTCAGCCATAATAAAATGAAGTATTATTGACCAAAGACAAAGAGGCCTCTCATTCAACTTGTCCCCTCCATGATCAATGTTTCCCCAAAGAATTTCTTGGTTTTAGGAAGTTACTAACATAAATTCATCAAAATTTACCATAAGTTCACCTTTTATTGTTGATTGGAGAGGAACACGGGCCTGAGGACAGATAATACTGGCTTCCCATCCCAGCCACGCACAGGTGGCCTTGCGTGCTTACATGTCAAACACCCTGTCACTTGTTTACTGCCCTGTGGAAGAGGGTAATCAGACTGACTGGTAACCAGTCTCGAAGAGGCCCCAGTGATCACCACCCCCTGGGACCAGCAGCACACAGCCAAAGCAGTGTGTCTTCCAAGTTTGGGTCAGAAGTGTGTCTCCACCATGGACTCCTAGATGGTTTGCTCTGGGGAGAGTCACGCTGCTGAGAGGACACCGAGCAGCACAGCGGAGACACGAGGGAGCTGTCCCAGAAGCGGATCCTCCAGCCCTGTCAGCCCTGCCTTGATCACAGCTCTGGCTGACAACTAAGTACAACTTCTTGAGGTATCCCAAACTAGGACCATCTAGACAAGCTGCTGCCGAATTCCATGAGTAATTAGATATAATAAATAACTGTTGTTCTCAGTTACTAAATTTTGGGGTGATATGTTGTTACACAGTCATAGTAACTGGGACATTCAGCTAATGGTTGCTTTGAAGATGAACCAAAGGCAATGTATAGAAGGGGTTGACATGCGACAACACGTTTTCATGGTGGTTTAAATTCCATGATGAGTGAGATGATTATCAGCCCCCTCATTTCATGGAAAGAGTGCTGCACCAAGGATCCGGTTGCTCCACAAAGGCTTCTAGATGCCTCATTTTGTGTCTAGGAGGGTCACACGGTCAGAATTTGGGGTTAAACATCCAGGAACAGCGTTCAAATTGCCCTGCCAGGTCAGTCCAATTGCATCTCATTTCACAATGCTGGAACTCCACCATGGCACTACTGAGGAGCAAATTCTCCATTCCCCCACCAACACTGACTGCATTTGACACCACCTCCTTCCTGTTTTTCTTCTGGATCCACTTCTCATGGGTGTTCGATTAGCAGTCAGGTACCTCAAGTCTAAGCTGTTAGGATGACATGACTTCTCATAGCTGAGCACTGACCTTAATGCCAGGTCCGTGTTCCATTCCCCTACAGCAGAGCTGGCTGCAAGGTAGGCTGGAAAGGCAAGTTTCTGGATTCTACCTGGACTCACTGAGTGGGAGGCAATCTGAGGGTTTTTATTTTATTTTTTATTTATTTTATTTTATTTTATTTTATTTATTTATTTTGTGGCACTGGTAATTGAACCTACAGCCTTGCGCCTGCCAGACAGGCACTTAAACCACTGAGCCAAACTCCCAGCCCTGGAGGTGATCTGAGAATAGGAAATATATTCAAAAGCTGTAGGGCAGGCAGAGAACATAGTTAATGTTCACTCCAGGTGGGTACTACATTTTTCTCATTTTATCATAGGCAGAGAAATGATTCATAACTTGCCCAAGGTCATACAGCTCCAAAATGGTAGTGACAAGGTGATAAAATCAGACATTTGTGCTCCAAACTCCCAGCATCTAGTAGCCACAGTATGCTGGGGAAGGAGCTGAGCTCCTTCACACGCGAGCTTGTGAAATCTCACCATCATGGAAGAGAAAGAACATTATCAAAATCTGCTCCTTCCAGAAGCCACAATGTTGGCATGCTCTTTGAGGTATAAAATCAAATCTCTCTTGAAACATTTTCTCAAAAGGTAGTAGTTTCTGAGCTTCAGCGTTTAGATGTGGAGTTGGTGCATTTGACTGAGGGATGCAATTGAGCAAGACCCCATCTGCACTGCAGAGCTGTTGTGCTCAGGGATTTTCCTTCTTCCACCTATACTGGTTGCCATGTTTCTCAGATGTCCTGTTAACGTGCTTGCAGGTGTAGAATAGCAAGAGATTTCCACAGCTAAGCACATTTAGAACCAGCATGGATAGTAGAGAACTGAATAGGATATGGGATGGGCAAGCCAGCCCTGAGTGACAGTCTCACTGTATTGCCTCTCAAAACAGCAACATTCACCGTGGAATCACCCATTTTTCTCTCATGTTCTGCACCCCCAGCACATCACAGAAGAGCAAAACATGGAGCGGAATCTAAGAATTGGGTATTACAAGCATACCAGTGTGACAGACTTACTTATAATCATGGAATGCTGAGTATACCTGGTTTCTCGTAACTCCTGGTTATTTACGTTTGCAGATTTATAGAAATACGAACTTTCTCCAGCATATGAAATAAGCAATAACTTGAAATGATGATATACTCTCTCTTCCACTGAGTGAAATGTTCAGGTTTTCAGAGTCTAAACACAAATCAGTTGTTTCCATGACTTGGGGTTAGCGCTGTGTACATGCCTTAGGTCGCCATGTAACTCTGCTTGCTGTGGTAGCCCCGACATGAGGTGGAGTCAGGACCCTGCCTTTCATTAGTCATTTGAATTCTCCAACACTGAAACATTTGCCTCTGTCTCTGGAAACCAGTTTCCTTCTTGATCTCAACTAACCATACCCAAATAGCGGCCACTTGTGGGGCCTCCCACTTCCTCATGCTACACTCATACAGCCTTGTACAGGAACTGCTGCACTCAAAGAGTAATTTGTATGAAGGCCTTAGCCTAGGAAACAAATTGATACTTAGCTGTTAATTTTATGATGAACCCGTTGGGGTCAGTGCCCCCTAGTTCAAGCCATCAGCTCTTCCAAGACCCAACTTAGGCGCGACGGCCACACTGGGATAACTCACACTGTGACCACGCCCTCACACTCTGAACCCGGGCGCGTTCAGCCCCACTGTGCGCACAGGCTTCCTGGGGATCTTGTTACACCCGCGGTGCCGAAGCAGGCTGATGCTACAGGGCCAAGCTCTGCAAATACACGTCTTGGGCTGTTTGCATTGCCATAGCAGGATATCACCAACTGGGTAACATAATGCAAAGGTTCCTGGGCTCAGGGTTCTGCAGACTAGGAAGTCCATGTTCTAGGGGCTGCCCTCTGGCGAGAGCCTTTCTGTTAGATCATTCTATGACAGAAGGTGAGAGGCTAAGAGAAGATGAGTGAAAGAGAAAGCAAGGAGGCCCAGCTCCCTCTTCTAATAATCCACTCACAGAGTAACAGTACTCACCCTCCTGACCTGAACACTTCCCCTTAGCCCCACCTCAACACTTTGGAGGTTAGGCTTCCCACACATGAAATTTGGGGTGCACATTCAAACTGCAGCATTGCAGTAATCAACAGATCCGTGAGGCTGCAGCAGAAACCTGTTCTAAGAAGAAAAGCTTCAAGTAATGACTGGGACCCTTTCACCAGGGTTGGCGCCTCACCATTGGACCCTGACCATAGTGCCCAAATGCCGAAATCCTCGCACAGCTGAAAGAGGTCAGCAGGAAGGTATTTGTTGCTTCTGAATTAACACTATCTTGAAGTGGAAGCTATGTTCTGTCTTTAACTCAGTTTCTAAACTAATGGTCACCAAAAGTCCCTGAAATGTTGAGCTGAACCACCCAAAATTGATGACATGAAACTTTTATTTTTACTCACAAAAACAGCAGTTTTCTACGATCATGCCTGCGGGTTGTGATTTCAGTTGGTAGAGTGAATAGTGAGGAGGCTTCTGCCCAGGGCCCATGCTTCCTCTCAGGTCAGGTTCCGGCGGTGACTCAGCGGGTTGGGTTTGTCTGAGTGGCCTGAAAGCCACCAGGACAGACAGGACAAACACGGACCGTCCTCACCGAGGAAACCACCCTGGAGGCAGCATTCTGCTTTCAGAAACACAAGGGGACTTTCCATCTCAACAGTCAGCTTAAAACGCAGGCCCCGAAAGCACTGGCTCCGGTGAGAACAGTGGGGCTCACCTTGCCGTGTTTGGGGAGGAAGTGCTTGGGTGGCTGTGTTTGGAACACACACAGCTGAGCCCACAGCAAGAGCGGGCACAGAGCTCTGAAATGTCCCTGCACAGTGCCGCTGCCTTTTGCGCGATGTGACTGTCAACAAACTTTTTCTATAAAAAGCCAAAAGGTAAAAATCCCTTCGGCTTTGTGGGCAGTAAGTCCCCGCCACAACTATTAAACTCTGCAACCATATCATGACCATGGCCACTGGTGCTATGGCCATCTTCCAGTAAAACTTTGTTTTCAAAAACAGGCTCATGGCCAGATTTTTGCCAGGACGCCTGAGTTTATCCATCAGCCTTTTCTCTTAAAATGACGATCTCCATCTTGGGGAATTACTCAGTGATGGCAGTGACCGTGGAGCCCCAGGATAGTCTTAGAATGTGTCACACAAAGAAGTCAAGGTGGTGTCAGATGCATTTTGGTTTGTCGAAACCTCTGTAACCTGAATTACCAAGTTTATAAAGCATAGAGCAAGGAGGAGAGGGCATGGTTTACACTGTGAACAGAACAAACATTTTCTGATACAAATGTGAAATCTTAAGTACTTAACTGCTTCATCCAAAGGATTTAAAAATGTAAACTGTGTTTGGTGATTTCTCAGAATAGTCACACCAGGGCCAGAGATATAGCTCAGCGGTGCAGCACCTGCTTGGCAAGTGCAAGGTCCTGAGTTCGATTTCTAGTACAAAAAACAAAAAAACAAAAAACCTCACACCAAAATCCTCAGGAAGATCTCAAAGGATAATGATCCTGTTCTGAAAGAAGCAGTGGAGATCTCTGTTCAGAGGCACGAGGGAACGGGGCGTCCTCTGTGGTGTAAAAAAATGACGAGCCCCAACATGAGTCCACTCACTCAGTTTAGACCCCCGCAGCTGGACTGGGCTCTTCTGCTGGGTCCCTGGCCCTTCTCAGAGTGGTCGTTTTCATGCATGCTATTCCTGTTGGCTTCTGAACATCTCCGGATAACACACTCTTGGCAGCGGGCTTCTGGAGGGGGAAAGGCTCACCGTACATAACACAGCGGACAGACAGCTACAGAGAGAACTGCAGTCAGCTGATGGTGCGAGCTCTTAGCTATGACACTGGACAGGCATGCCGCAGCCCGCGCCTCACATCTCTTTAGTTCTTTGTGCTGGGAGGAAACTGTAGCCTCCTTTCCCCACTCTGGCAGAAAGAGCCCTCTCTGAAATCTGCGCTTCATGCACTCACACCTTCCCGGCGTCCTATCAGATTCTACACACAACAATCGCCGCTTGGCTCGCTCGGTCCATCCTGTCACTGACAGGTGTGGCTGGCTGCGTTTGAGAAGGGAACACTGCACCCCAGACCTGGCCCTGTGCAACAGAGACAAAGCAGATGCGCTCAAATGAAAGCCTCCTTTGATGAGTGAAAGAGGAGAAGAACGACTTAAGGTTGGCGTTTCCGGTGTTACTGTGTCCCTGCTGCGCTAGGCTCACCTACTGGTTCAAACCAAATGGGAGAGCAGTGGGTACCAGACTTCTGGGGAGGGGGGATGTGAGGGCACACTAAGTCCTGAGCCTCTTAAAGGGCATGAATGTGACTTGCTTGGAACCCTGGCCCCCAAGCATGACACCTTTGTATGTGCTCCTACTGACAGTAAACACTTTCTAGGTTTCATTCCCAGTTGGCCATATGCTAAGGATGGTTCATCCCAGCAGAGTGGGCTGATGGCAGTGAGTTAAAGAAAAAAGACATTGGGTTGGGGATAGAGCTCAGTGGCATAAGCGCCTGCCTGGCAAGTGCAAGGTCCTGAGTTCAAACCCCAGTACAAAACAAAACAAAAAACCCATCGGCACGATGCTTTGTGTGGAAAAGCCACCAGGAAGACCACACAGTGTGGAATCTTCAAACAAGACAAATGTGGATGCGTTCACCCTGAGGCCCATCTGCTCGCCATGCAGAAGAACGTGTGTGCGTTCTAAATATCCACTTTCCAGATGCCGCACACCAGGCCACAACAAAAGTAGCTGGTAGATGACTGATGACAGCGAGGATGAAGGGACGAGGTTAGCAGGGAGATACTCACTGACCTCGGAGCAGATGTTCAGGGATGTCCCGTGATTCTGAGAAGCACAGGGGGCCTCAGCAAAGAGCCCCCTGCAAAAAAAAAAAAAACCTTAGAGGAATTGAGCAGGGTGCATTTGACCACCAAGGTGCTTTTTCTGTCACCCAGGTGTAAGAAATCAACTTCCTTCATCCCAGAGAGCCTCTCGGGCCCCTTGCTGGTGACACCTTTCATCAGGCTGGGCTGCCTCTTAGACCTCCTCTGGCCGCATGACTTCCCTGCAGTTCCTGGGCAGGACTGTGTCCAAAGAAATGGGGACCGCTTGCCTTCAGAGAAACATCTTGCCTGGGAAGCTGCCTTCATGACACCAAAGCCTGTGCCTAACGGTTCACACAAGATGAGAGGGTGTTGAAAATTATTGACCGGTTTCCTTGGCAACCTCAGAAGGATGCAGGGTGCCCAAGTTGTCCTAGTGCAAAACGAAGATTTCCCTGTTCATGGGACTCGGCGGGCAACAAGTCTCCTCTGGCCCCTTCTCCTAGGGACTCTGTGGCCCTGGCCTTGCTTAGAAATGCTGGCAGGTGATGTGCTGGGGGACAGGATGAACCTCAGGATGCAGAGGCTCCCGGAGGCCACTGTGCTCCATTCCTGTTGAAGAGCTGCTGTGTGGGGACACCCTTGTCCCCTCCACCAAGTCTGCTCTCCTTGCAGAGCCCACCCCCACCTTGTGCACGTGGGGGATACCTGCTGTGTCGCAGACCGGCAGGGTTGGGTCCGCCAGACTGTCCCCAGCGTCGTCCCGTGGTTACAAAGAAACGGTAACTTCTCTGAGACAGAAGACTGACAGACATATCCAGTGTTTTAGAAGACTGACAGTGACTTGCAGATGCATTCAGCTGCTCTCAGTCTCCTCCATGAGGGATTCTGGGACCAGTACTGTTGGGTCGTGTTGGCAAAACACCACTCGGATGGTCCCACAGTGGCGGAGCGAAATCCTCGGCGTCCTCGGGCCACCCCACGTGCTCCCTGCCCTGCTGCCGCGCACACTGCTGAAGCTGTCACTCTGGCACACCGGCGCGCTTGGCCACCTGACGGGTTGCTCTCTTTGACTCAGTTTCTTTCCTGTGCTTCTCTAAATTCCACAGCTTCAACTAATGCTACAGGTTTCTCTAGCCTGGGCGTTAAAGACCTAACTTCTAGCTCCATAACAAGCTAACTGGGTGGCATATTTTGGCCCACACACTAGGGCCTAGCTGCCAGGAATTTTCTCTGCAAGACCAAAATGTCCATTGTACAAAGATGGCAAATTCTGCTCAAAGTAAGCATGCCTCAGGCCAGGGTTCAGAGCTGACCTAAATGCCATGCAGTACAGCTCTGCAGACGGGGCCCCCTGTCTGGATGAGGGGCCCTGTGTCCCTTTGCCTCGAGGTCCCAGGGGTCTTCCCACTGCTGCCCGGTCCCGCAGGCGCCTGGTTTACAGAAGAGGAGACAGAGCCTGGAGGAAGCTGCTATGCGACTTCATGGAGCCCCAGAGCCGCCCAAGCCCACCCAAGCCCTTGGCTCTTTTGCCAGATCCGTGGTGCCGGAAGAGACCCTGTGATGCCACCTGTTCCCAAGGACTGCAAAGAGACTGTTCCACTAGTTGTGTCTGCAGACTGTGCTGGCCGAGGCACTGAGGCCAAGGAGAGAGAACCGGTCAGCTAGGGACAGAGGAGGCCGCTAGGCCTGGCCCAGGCAGCGATGAGAAATGTGGCCTCCTCCTCGGCAGTGTCCGGACACAGACGTGCCAGGCAGTGGCCCCCGTGGCACAGGGTGCCCTGTCCGGCTGTCTGCGGGGTATCATGACATGTCCTCCTGTGTCACCCCGGGAGCCACCCCCAGATGAGCCCAACTGCAGGCCCAGTGGCTCGGCAAGGCGCGGTCGCCCTGTCCATGGTGCTACCCGGAGGCCGGGAGGACCTGGAGCACCGGGAGCTGCCGGCCCGAGGGGGCACAGCCCTGGGCCGTCTCCCTGCCCCCGGCGCTGCCGCAGCTCCACAGCCGGCGCCCGCCGCGGCTCGCTCTGGAACCCAGCGCTGCGCGACCCCTGTTTATTTTACTGTATTTGAAGGAAAATAGCAAAGTGTAGTGGAGCTGAAAAATCAAGCCCACTCTTTATTTCTTCCCCTCTTGGGCTCCTCCTCAGCTGTGCTTTCCCCACCCAGCTCCCGCCATGGGGTGCGGGGGTCCTGGCTGGCATCCCTGGGCGGCCGGACCCGGATTCCGGGACCACTGCTGTCCTTCCTAGGGAGCTGGCCAGCTCACACTGCATCACCTGGGGACACCCGCCTGGCCCTGCGTCTCACAGGAGTGAAATCGGGGCTCTGTCTTAGAAGAGGGGTTTTTGGTCAACTGAAATAGAGGTCACCGTGGATGTGGATGTTGGCGACTAAGCACATCATGTTTGCCTGCCTGAAGGCAGACTGAGGGTGGCTTCGTGTTGGGACTGGACAGCACAACTGGCAAGGTCCCAGTCCCACAGCAGGGGCTGGGCTGCGTGTGTGGCCTACCTTCGGGGTTTCAGGAAAACTTTTTGGGCTGGAGATGCGGCTCAGCGAGCGATGACCCACTTGCTTGGCACGCACGAGGCCGTCCCTGGGTTCCATCCCTACCACCTCAAAAAAGATGCTTATCATCACAGAATGAAATTCGTAATTGTTTTCAGAGTTTGGGAGCTCCTTCGGTGTGTGGTCTGACTCGGCAGGATTTTGTAAAGGCGCGCAGCCTTCCAGGTGGGGGCAGCGGCCTGCCGCCCACCCAGCCTTTTGTTTCATCCCCAGTGCTCAGGACGCTGTGAACGCCGCCTTTGTCTTCCCTGACTTCCCAAACTGGGGAAGTGCCGGGAAGTGCGGAGTCCTCGGTGCTGGAAGGCGGCTGCCCCCGCTGAGGGTCAGTGGTCCCTCCAGTGAGCTGAACACTCCCCTGCCAGAACTCAGGCCTCCGGATCCAAAAATGATCTCTCCTCATTTTTCCGTTCCACTTCCTCCTGGACCGCCCTTCCCGGCGTGTCCTTCCTGCTCCCTGGACACCCCTCTACTGAGCAGGCAAGGGGTCTCAGGAAAGGGAGCCCCAAATCACACTGAAGGTAGAGAAAGCACAGCTGCGATGTTTAGCACAACTCTCTGGCCAAACATTTCAGACAGGAACCGCTCAGAATAGTCACTGGTGAGCGTCAGAACTGTTCTTGAAAGAGTGAGTGACACGTAACAGAAAACATGGTAATTAGCTGTTATTAAATGTAATACCCCGAACAGATGGTGTTCCACTTTTCCCCCAGATAGACTGCTCACCTGATTGGAAAATTATTTCAGAGCCCTTCTTCCAAACCCAGTTGCTGAACTCCTGTTTCGTCCCTGTATGAAGTGGTTTGTTTCCCTTCCTTTGGAAATCTGACTGTAAAATCCTTTCTTCTTTCTTCTCATTGATTCTTGAGGAACAAAACCTCCCCTTTTCATTTGAGGAATCACTGTTACTCTGAGCCCCAAACAGTAGGGAAGCGAAGGATTCCTTAAAGGAAAGTGTTCCTACAGCTCCTTAGTGAAAAGGTTAAGATTCTCATGGGGCTAGATTTCTTGGGGTCACCCCACCCCACTCCTGTCCAGCACATTTCCAAGGTATAAAACCACAGTAGATTCCAGACCCAGTCCTCCACCCACTACGAGAGCAGAAGCCAAAAGTTCGGGTTTGGTTCTGAAAATCCACAACTCTAGGGATGATGGAGAGCTTTTTCTTAACAAAAACTAAAGATGGGTTTTAAGAAATGCTCAGAACCTCTTTGGAATCCTTGTTGGGACCATGGGATGTATAAATAAGCCCACCACTTTGACTTTGAAAATATTTTATTTGAATAGTAAATATTTATACAGTCCAAACAGTTCTATCGAAGCTTTCTATAAATAGCTAACAATTAAGAAAATAATGTATGTAGAAAAGAGATTGCATTTAAAAGTAAGAGCTGTCGGTTGTACACAGGCCTCGAGGGCCCTCCAAGCAGAATAAAATGGTAGGGTTGTCTGTAATTTCCTCAGAAAGGTATAAAAGTTAAAACTTCTAGCAGATCCCTTTAGAAAAAAAGGCTCGCTTCTAAAATGCACAGTGAAATGTCAAGAGTGGCAGGGAGGAGGAGTGCACCAAAAATCTGCAATCAAATAATATCTCATAATTAATATAAATAAATAAAGAATAAATAACAATTACTCATAAATCAAAATATACACTTAGAGGGAACTCATACAGTCCTACCTCAATAAAGATGACCAAGCCAAAAAGCCTTCTTCGAGATACTGAGGCAGTTACTACAGCATCTTGTGAAAATTCCCTTCCCTCCCTCCCAAAACGACCCAGACAGACAACGGTTCAAGGCATTTGTGGCTATACTAAAGAAAACTCTCTTTTTAAGCAATTTGATTTGTTCATATACAAAAAGGTAAAGCCAGACTCCAGCAGTTCACAAGCCATAATAAAGCTAATCGTGGGGGAAGTTCGATTTACAGCCTGTGAAATATAAAGGCATTTATTTCTCAAGATTCACTCAAAACAACCCGTACGCTACACAGAGAGAGAGCGGAGATTGGTAGGCGAGAGCAAACCGCATTTCTAGATCATGAACACAGTGAATACTAGCAAGAAAAACCATTTCGCCCGGCGGCTAGGGGACGTGTCCGGCCACGAGACACACGCGAACAGCTTTCCTCCTCCAGACCGAAAGAGGTGGACTCCTGCGGCGCCACGAAGGGGGATACAACGCAAAACAGGGGTCCAGGAGGAGTCACCACGAGAGGACGGGGTTACCATCACGCCACACCAAGAGAAGCGAGGAGGACACTTTCACCCGGGGGTGGGGCGCCCGGGCGCGCTCTCCGTGCGGGTCTCCAAGCGAAGGCACAGTTCTGGGCGCCTGGGTGCGGGTGCGCCCTAGCAGGCGGGGCGCACGGGCACCTGCAGGAGGATCACCTGTCTGTTCTCGGACGGGTGGCACTTGTTGATGTGCCGCGTGAGGCCGGGCGAGCTGTAGAAGGTGGCCGGGCAGTACTTGCAGGGGAACACCTGGGCGGCGTGCAGCAGGCGCAGGTGGCGCTCCTGGGCACCCTTGCTGGGGAACGTCTCCCCGCACACCGGGCACAGATGGCACTCGGCGGGTGCGCTCAGGCCGAGCACAGCGGCCGCCTCGCTGTCGCCGGCCGCCTCCTGGGGCGCCTTGTCTTCCGGCCCAGGGTACAAGGCCAGTAGGTCCTCAGCGGCGGGCGCGGGCGGCGCGCCCTTGGCCTGCAGCGCCTGGTGGTGCGCCAGCAGGTGCTTGCGCAGATAGGCCTGGCGGCGGAACTTCTTGGCGCAGTGGTGGCACTCGTAGAGCCCGTCCTCGGAGCCCGACTCGGACACGCCACCGGGGCTCGGCGTGTCCCGGTCGCTGCCGCCTGTGGCCTCCCGCGTCTCGGCCCGGGCGGCGGCTTCGGGCTCGGGCGCGCGGGCGGCGGCGGGCGCGGGCCGCGGCTTGTGCCAGCGGCGGTGCGAGGCCAGGTTGGCCGGGCAGCTGAAGACCTTGGCGCACTCGGGGCAGCGGTACTCCACGCGCACGATGCGCGAGCACTTGTGCTGCGCCAGCGCGAACGGGTCGGCGTACTCCTCCTTGCACAGCTGGCAGATGAACTCGCCCAGAGGCCGCGCCGCGCCCCCCGCACGGCCCCGCGGCGCCTCCACCGGGCCCTCCTTGATCTTCAGCCCCAGCACCGGCGACGTGGTCACCTCGTCCTCGAAGTGCAGCTTGCGGATGGCCTTGGGCTTCTTGGCGCCCGGGGCCTTAGCGGCCTTGGCTGGCGGCTCGGCAGGGGGCGCGGGCCGCTTGCCCGGGGGGCGCAGCGCCGCAGCGGGGGGCGGAGGGGGAGCCCGGGCTGCATCGGCACCCGCCGAGAAGGCCGTGCCCATCTTGAGCTCGGCGGGCCCAAAGAGCAGCGCGTCGCCGCCGCAGGTGCCGCCCGCGCCCGCGCCCGCACCGCCGGCCCCGGCGCCTCCGAGCAGCGCGGCGGGCGTGGGGAAGGACTCGGCGGAGACCGGCGAGCCCAGGTTGAAGCTGCGCTCGAAGAAGCGGTGCCTCTCGTGCTCGCGGCTCACGGGCCGCGTGGGGCTGTAGAGCGGCGCGGGGTGCGCGGCCTCAGGGTTGCCGAAGTGCGCGGCCCGCGGGCCCGGCGGGGGCGGCGCGCAGGCGAGCGCGGCGGCGAGCACCGCATGGGCGCGCTCGGCAGGCGCCGGCGGCGGCGGCGGCGGGGCCCCGGGGCTGGGAGCGGGGGGCTCGACGCGGGCGCCCCCACAACCCGGCGACAGCAGCGGCGCGCGGTCGCCGTCCTCCCCGCCGCGGACGCGGTAGGACACGGGCGTGGACTTCTTGCTGCGCTTCACCAGGAAGCCGCGGGGCATGGTGGCGCGGCGCGAGGGCGCGGCCGCTCGTTCCCTCCTCCGCCGCCCGGCCGCCCTCAGAGTCCCCGGCCCATGGCGCGGGCGCGCGGGCTTCGGACTCGCGTGGCGCCGGCGAAGGCGGCTCGGCCCGGCCCGGCTCTGCGCCCCGCACGCGCGCCCTGGGCCCGGGCCCCGGCGCCGCGCGCTTTTAACTGGGGGAGGGGGCCATTGTTCTCGCCTCCCGCGTCCCCCCAGCCAATCAGCGCGGCCGCAGCTCCCGGCGCGGGGTGGGAGGGCCGCGGGCGGCGGCGGCGGGGGCGGCGCGGGGTCGCGTAGGTGCGGCAGATGTACCTGAGGCCGCGGGGCCCGGCGCCCCTCGCCGCCCCGCCCGGCGCCGCCACCGCCCCGGCACACGCCCGGCTCCGCCTCCTTCCCGCTCGGCTGCGCCTCCATGGCGGGGCGCACGTGCCGCGGCTTTGTGTGGCTCCTCCGGGGGGCGCGGCGCGGCCAAATGGGCCCGTCCATCAGCGCGACAATGCGCGCCCCTCCGGCGCGGGGACTCCCCGCGGGTCGCGAGCGAAATAGCAACAAAGGACGAGAATGGCCCCAAATATGTCAGGAGGGCTCGGGCCGCGAGCCGGAGCCCGGGGAAGTTGTGCGCGCCGGTGGGGGGCGGGAGGAGGAGGGGTCGCGCTGTGTCCTCTGCGACCCGGGACGCGCGCCCGGGACCCGGTCCGCCCCGGCAGCGGCGACGGCTGCGTCCGTGCTGCGCCCGCGCGGAGTTCGAGGATCGCTTGGCCCTGCGCTGCGTGCACTGGGCTCTAAAAGGAACTTAGCTTTTTCTGAACTTTATATATATTTTTTGCGACCCCCGAGGCCCGGGACTGACGTCCTCCCAGAGTCCCCACCGCCCCGACCTGGCGCCCTCCCGGCCCGGCCGGAGTCCCGCGTAGGCCGGAGCCTGGCCTGCGCCCTGCGCCCCCGCGAAGCGGGTTTCCGCCCTCCCGGCGGCGCGGCTCATGCATTTTCATTCCGAGCGGGCATTTTGTCTGCCGGTTGACATCAGATGCTAAATCAAGGGCTCTAATCAAGGCGTGCGGAATAAAGGGGCCGCCTGTCTGGGCGCGGGCCCCCCCGGAGCCGTGCCCCCTTCACCTTTGTGAAGGAAATTAACCTCCCGCTATTGAGCGCCGGTCGCGGCCAATCTGGACGCAAAAGAGACGCGTGCTGCCGGCCGGGGGGGGGGGTGTGGGGAGCGGGGGCAATCTGTCCTCCGAGGCAGGCTGCAGCCGCCAAGGGGACGAGCCTTCCCCGTGCCACCAGGAAAAGGCGACAGCGCGGACCCCCGCCCGGCGCCGCCCGCGTGGACCCAGACCGGGCCGCCCGCGGCCCCCCCTCCTGCCCAGTGCCCAGGAAACACAAAAGACAATCTCGGGGGATAGGACCAATCCCCAGAGTGCCCAGTGACCCCCAGCGTCCATCACTGGGGAGCAAATTGTAAAGCCAGATGCAATGACATGCGTTGCAAGCAAAATGTCACTTTATTGAAAGAGAAGGAAACGTGTTTTTCTGCGAAGCTGTGCCCATCCAGATGGATTTTTGCTGAGTTTTGCTTTTACTTAATTCCACTGAAGGTATTTAATTGTTTTGGGGTTTCCCTCTGAAAATACCCTGGCGAGGAAATTGAGCATTTTTTTTTCCCAACAGAAGCCACATGAGTAATAAGTCGCGCTGGGGACAGTTGTTAGGGTTGGTTAAGCACGGGTTAACAAGGAGGGAAGCTGTTTGATGATTTCATGTTTGTGATATTTGTTTAACTCTACACTGGAAAGAGAAGGAAGCACACAATGGATATAGTTCGAAAAGTCTCATTTTACAAACTCTGTGATGAATGCTGGTCCTTTACAAAGTTACAAGTTCTAAAATGAATTTGTCTAAATGTCTAAATGTGCTCGGTCTGATGTTACTTCCTTGCTCTTTGGAGCGCTGATGAAATTAGAAGTGGGAAAGAGATTCCGAGACAGTGCCGGCCAATCTTATTTTCTAATCACGCGTCCCATCTGGGCTGTAGAATAATAGGGCCGGGTGGGGGCCCAGCATCCGTCCCCAACTAATTCACGGGTATCTGGTCTCCCTCTCATTCAACAGCTAGCAAGGAGTTAGTTGCCCAGAGAATTCGTAAAATATAGCAACTCGTGTAATTGTAACTCAGGCTGGGGTAGGAGGCCTGCCCACCACCACCACCAAAAGAATAAAACCAAAATCCCTGCCCGCGGGAGTTCCAGCCGGAACGGCGAGGAAATCTAGCGAACGCTACTGGGATAGTACTGAGGCTCAGTGGGTCCGATTCTTGTTTTAGTCTCAGCAGCAGAAAGGAGCTCTGATTGCGGACGAGTGTGGTAAAGATAAATGGTAACCCCAAAATTCCAAGAATTGGGAAGTAATTTCAGGACCCTGGGCAGAGGGGGAGTCCACGCGCACCGCAACCCGGCGACCTGCACGCCGGGCGCGTGGCACCGGGCCGCGGATGTCCACGGCCTTCTGCGTGGGTATCTCAGACCCTGCGCGATGTGGGGAGGAGACAGCAGGTCGCCGTGTCTGTCGGCCCCGGAAGAGCGGAGCGCCACCACCTTGCGCCCATGCGGCCTGCTCTGCGCACAGCGACTCCCGGGAGGGGCGCGCGAAGTCGGGGTGGGGGACCCTGAGGTCTGATTTGCCCCCACCGAGGGGCTTCAACGAGTCAATGAGGAGAGGACTTCAAGACAGGGATCTGTGTGTCCCTCTGCAGCTCCCTGCGGGTCCCTGGCCAGTGCTTCGGAGACAGCCTGGGCCCCGTGAGCGTCTGGCCCTTGCAGCCCCAGCTGCGATTCCTGCTCCGATGGCTGCGGAACTGGCGGCCCCGGGTGGGCGCGGCTCCGTCGGGGCGCGCGGGTGTCGCTGGGACCCGACTCAGCTCTGGAACCCAAGAGGAGGCAGGGACTTTCTAGAAAGCGCTGCGGCCAGGATTCCGGGGAAGAATTTGGCTCCTGGGGTTCCATTTGCAGACGCCAGTGGGGAGACCTTGGCGTCCCCACGCCCAACGCCCTTCTGCTACAGACCCTCTGCTGGCTTCCGGGAAGCCCCGCCAGGGCTCTGGGTCCCCGCGAGCCGCGACCCCGAGACTCCCGCACGTCACCGTCCCAGGCCCGCGACCAGGACCCCGAGGGGCCCGAGCGTGAGAGGCTTTGTGTTTGCAGGAATGGGGGGGGCCGCTGCGGCCCCGGGCACGCGAGAGACACGCGAGAGACACGCGAGAGACAGACACGCGAGAGACACGCGAGAGACACGCGCAGCCGGGCCGCCCCGCCCGGCCCCGGCCCCCGCCCCGGGCCTGGCCTTTGTCTGGCGCATTAGCATAAAGCTGCCTTGGAACCTCCGTTCAAATAATTCCACACAAAAGAGGAGGGCATGAAAGACAGCGAACAAGGGCGAGTCCGCCAGGCTGCCCGTCCCCGGGCGGGCGAGACCGCTCGAGTTGTCGCCGTGTGTCAAGTGCCCCTGGCAATCTGCTACGCGCCCATTATGCGCGGGCCCGCGGGGTGCTGCGCCTCTGCCCCCGCGCGCCGGCCGCGCGCTCCGCCGAGGGCCCTCGGGGCTGTCTGTTTTCGGCTCGGTGGGGTCTGTCCCTCCGGAGGGAGGGGGCCGGGGGCCGGTGACCAGGGCCGGTGACCAGAGCCGGGCAGCACGGCCCGGATGGCTCCTCCGAGGGCCGCAGAGGGATCTGCGCTCCGGGCCTCCGAGCACACTGGAGCCCGGCCTGGCCCGCCGCCTTCGGGGCCACTGGCGCACTTTCCGCCTGGGCCGGGTGTCCGTCCTCCCAGCGCCGCGGTCACCCTCCTCGCCGCGCTGGCCCGCACGGCCCCGTCCCCGCCCTGGCTCCCTGCTCCCCCAGCCGCCTCTCTCCTCTCCGTCTCCCTCCTCGCTCTTCCCTCTCCCTCCTCGGCCCCTCCCCCCTCCCCACTGGCCAACGTGTGTTATTTTATTTGTCTAGAGAGAGCCTATTTGTTCAGTGATGTGTGGCCTCCTGGTCGCCTGCTTTAATGGGGGACGCGGAGACTCGGTCTCTGCAGCATTAGCATACAGCTGCGGGCTCTGCGCGCCCCGCGCTTACTTTTTATCCCGGCCTGATCGTCACTTCTCAACCAGAAAACAATCAGCAGCTCTCAGGGCGACTTCGCAGCCCCTCTGCCCGGGTCTTAGCTGGCGCTGGCTCGCCCCAGCCGGGCTCTGCCTCTGTCTCTCTCAAATATTGATTGGCAGTGTTTCCTTCTCTCCCTCACTTCATCTATTTTTCTTTTGCCTTCCTTCCTGTGATATTTGGGTATAATAAAACCATAACGAGCCTTTTCTGGAGAGGAGGCAGCTACACTCTATTAAAACCCGACATCTGTTAGGGGATGTTTAGGGCATTGGCCAGGCAGGGCTATGGCGTGTGATTTGGGGAATAAAACTTTGGAAAATTAACTTGGCTGTTTTCTTGCCAGTGTTCTTTTGCTTCGAATTGCAGAGTTCCAGGATCTGGTGGCGACGAGCCCTAGATGTCACCATCCCACACAGAAATGGGGACAGGGATTTCAAGTACTCACTGTCTCAAAACACACACGAGGCCAAAGACTGGGCTCTTTCAAGCCTTTTTGCTTGCCAGGTTGTGCCATTAACTTTACCCTCCAAGCTTTTAAGATTGCCCATTCCAAGCAACCCACACTGACTTGAATTCTTACCCTTAGGGAACCTGTTCTGCAGTGCTAAAGCTCTGAGGTTGGCACATGCATGTTAAAGGTCTTAGATTCCGGAGACAATTGAGCTATGTGCTAAACTTGTTAGATTCAGGAGATCTCTTCCTAAGAATGGGACAAAAATTAAAATAATAACATACAGGCCCCTTTCTGGGCTAAGGTATGTCTGGGAAGTCTTCAACTGCGCCCTGATCCTATGGCATCCAAGGAAACTTCTTGAAAGGCAGGAAAGGGGAAAGTGGTTGTTACCAAATTCATGCATGCTTTGGTATTAAGGCTGACACTGTCATTCAGGGCCACTTTGATGTGGCTGGAGGCTTTGTCATGGTAATCCATGGTCACAGGAGCGGTAAGCGTCCATCCTCCACTGCAGCCATTCCGTTCATCTTCAGCTCGCCGGGCCTGTCACAGCAGCTCTGTCATTTGCTGATGAGTTTGACCCAGGTCCTCTCAGGGAAGGGACAGGAAGGTGTCCCCAGCAGGCCAGCTCCCCAGCCCGTGTGTTGGCTCTGATGGAGGAGTGGGCCGGGAGAGACGGTTTCCTATCCAGGGGACACGGTGTACCACGGGGCAGTGCTGGGTCCTCCTGCTACATGCCCGTGCATTTGGGAAAACATACATATGAAGGAATCAGTGGCACTCATGGCTTGCTTTTGCCTGCCTGGGGAAAATCAGAGCCCCGTATTCTGGGATAATTTTGCTTTTGAGACGAATCAAGCATGGAATTTCCAAGTAATTAAGCAGTTTGCCACCGGAAGTTGGATCATGCGTGGAAGACCAACTATGACTTCTCCTCATAATTGTCCAGCGATTCTTCTAAGTGTGCCAGCTTTGGCTAGATGTTAATGTACATATAAAATATCAACAAAAACTGGGATTGTGTGCACGAAAATGTTAACCCCTGCTGTTGACCAAAAACACTGTGGCACGCTATGTGCTCAGAGCCCAAATAATTGAAAACCGTCTTTTGTGTGGGCTTTGCTAGTTCCTGAACTCACGTGCTGTCCGGTGGGCAGTTCATTTGCTTCGTCTGTAAAAGTGGGTTTCTGAGCCACATTACAGGTGGCAGGGACCAGGGGACCCCTTCCTCCAGTGAAGCAATACTGCTGAGGCTCAAAGAAGATGGGCTGCGTGAATTTCCCACCAGCACAGTCCATCCAAACCCCCGTGTGGATGGCTGGGTCTCCGTTTTTCTCTCATTCTGTGCTCATGATGGGGAATATGAATTAAAAATGCAGGGAAGGTGAACACAGCCTCCTTATTTTGAAAGGTCATGCGAGCTTTGCTGTCCAATTATTCCATCTGATGTGAGGCTACGGATTTAATTTCTCATCATCTATTTGCAGATTTTCCATTCAGGACACATGTGTTTTTTTAATCACCCACCAGAATTGTTGGTTAAACATGCTAAGAACTAACAAGGTCGGCGGCAGAGCCGTGCACGGACGTACACAGAATCACGCCCAAGGTACAAATGAGTATGATCCCGTTTATTTGCTAAAATGGATTCTTCTGCCCAGGAACAGGCCTGGCGCTGGTGAAGGTCTCGGCCCCGCGGGGTGGAGACGCACAGCCGTGCGCCACCTACCGGGACGAGCGGGAACTGCAGGCCTGCGCCCTGGCGGTGACCGCGCCTGCAGGGCCGGCCGGGCCTCTAGATGAGGCCGGGCCAGGCGTACATGGGCAGGTGGTAGCGGTTGTAGTGCAGGTAGTCGAGGATGCTCTTCTCCACCAGGGGTCGGTAGATGGTCTCCTGGAACACTCGCCGCAGGTACGTCCGCGGCTCCTCCTTGAGGTTGATGTCCTCCTCCTCGATCTGGCGCGCCAGCTGCTCCATGGACGGCAGGCCTTCCTCCTGGAAAACACAGCCGGGGCCGGGGCCCTGCGCTCAGCGCCGCGGCAGCCAGGAGCTCCGCCGAAATACAGATGGTGCTCAGCTGCTCCAAATGGTATTTTTTTCCTACCATTTTAGGTTTGGGTCGGTTCTTAGGATTCAACCCGGGGCCTCCCACACGCGAGGCAAGTTCTCTACCACCGAGTGGCATCCCCAGAACTTTTTACTTTGAGACAGGATCTCACAGATTTGCCCAAGCTGGACTCGAATTTGTGATCCTCCTGCCTCAGCCTCCTGAGTAGCTGGGATTACAAGCGAACGCCACTGTGTCCAGCTCCAAAAATTATTTTTAGTTGCAACAAAATTTTACCATGTTACAATTTTAAGTGCACAATTCAGTGGCATAATTGAGTATGTTCACACTGTAGTACACCTGTCACCACGATCCGTCTGCACGTCGGTTTGTCTTCCCAAACCGGAAGTCTGCACCTATTGGATGATCGCTCTGAGCCCACCTACCCACCCCTGTGGGATCAAGGACCACGGATGAGTAAAACTACACCGTGCTGGTCCTTCCGTGCCCCGTCTCTGTCACTCAGCACGGTGTCCGCCTGGTCCACCAAGGATGGTCATTTTAAGCCCTTCTGTTTTTCAGATAAAAAGTATCTCAGATGATGCTTGCTTTAGGAATAAGAAAGTGCCAGGTGTGGTGGTGCACTCCTGTAATCCCAACACTCGGAGGCTGAGGCAGGATGATGGTGTCGAGTTCGAGACCAACCTGGGCTACATAGTGAGTTCAAGGCTGATCTGAACTACACGGCAAGACCCTGTCTCAAAAACAAATGAAACACCCCCCACCAAAAAAAAGAAAAAAAAAAAAACACTGTAAAAATAAGGAAGCTGGGTGGGGTGGCACTCAGCAGGCTGAGGCAGGACGATCACAAGTTTGAGCCCAGCCTAGGCAATGTAGCAATCGAGCAAGACACTGTCTCAAGATAAAAAATAGGGGTGGGGGTGTGTGGCTCAGTACAAGGCCCTGGGTTCAGTCCCTAGTACAAAAAAAAAAAAAAAAAAAAAAAAAAAAAAAA